>JAQIXX010000270.1:0-72282 GCA_034700605.1 Willowsia nigromaculata | reverse complement strand
TGGAGAAATGACGACGTGATTATCATCAAAACAAGAATAATGTAATATCGTGCTAAATCGATATTCAAACATAGGTATATAAATAATTACTGGTCTAAGCACGTACGAATGTGGCGTGGAAATCAAAGTGTTAAATGAGGAGCAACAGTTATAAAAGTAAACTTGTTTTAAAAGTACATGCTGTAAAAATATGATTGTAGCTCAATCACTAATCGTAGGGAAATTAGCTCGAAAAGTGTTCGGTCTGAAGGGGAGATTGTTGCAAGTAGTACTACCACGTTTCCCCCGTAAAAATATCAGTCTTGTAAAAAAAAGGATGCAATTACAAAGAGTTAGAGGGCTAATAGTATTTTCAATTATATTCACCTGAATTTTGGGAGAAATAATGATAAATAGAAAGGATTACAAAAAAGGAAGGACAATTAGTGAGAAAAAGTATCAATTTCGCGGGTATTCTACTCAAGTAAATGATCAGAAACTAACAAGCGCGTGCTGCTATGTTCATGCCTTTCTACTCATCTTACTACCGCACATTTTTAATGCTCCCCATGCTATTTGCACCTTGCAAGCGTATATAAAGGCAGAAAGCGAGTAAATCGGTTCACTAAAGTAGCAATGATGTAATATTATTGTCGTGAGAATTGTATTAAATCTTGAATGCTCAGCGAATTTGCGTGCACAGTTGCTAATTACAAGTGTATTTTTTAAACATTTTGAAATGGTGCCCAAATGCGATCAAATTAACTTTGTTTGAATTCAGAGAAGTTGAATACAAATTTTCATTGAAATTATGCAAAGAAAAAGAATACAAACACATTAGCACGGACTGACAGACATACAGGTGTTTACCATAGGTTTGTAACTTCATATGTATCATTCGCATACGATGGTGTATTTTTGCTACTCAACTAACTCAACTCGCTCACGCATCCTTCTTCATCATCAAGATGATCTCGAGTAGTTGGTAGTTGATCTTGCGAGCTCCTTTCTTGTCATTTTAATAGGTAATAGTAGTAATGACTGTGCTCGCTCTCTATGAAAAGGATTCCTGTTGACTTGGCTAATTGAGCGTGAAATGATAACGAGCAAATGGGCTGTCTCACTATTTCTTTCTTCTGCTCCTTTCCCCTATTTTTTCTCTTTTATCTCTCGCGTTTTTTCGACTTATCAGCATAACACAAACCTACTATTGCACTCCTTTTCCAAGCTTTACCAGAAAATCTTTGTAAATTATTTTGCCCATATTTCACTATTTCCAACCTTCGTACTTTCAACTTTGTCGCTGTGTTCGTGCCTTTTTCTCTTTTTTCATCTCAATTCTCTTCTCTCTCTCATGTTCTGTTCATCAGCATTTTCACAAATCCACACATTCATCCTTTTTTCCATGCATTCATCCGCTTTAAAAAATAATCGATGCTAAATTCCTTCTTTCTTAGCGTTGATGTTCATCTGCTCACAGATCGTCTATCTGTCAACATATCAATTCGTTCGTTTTGTTCTTCATGTTCAGCAACAAGAGAACACCGATTTCTGCAATAAAATCAGAATAAAGATAATATATTTGTTCTCCTTTTTTTATCTACATTAGTTCGTCCCCTTGGGGTTTATCGGCTGCCATGCAAACAACATCCCAGTTTAGCTTCCCTTCTGCGAGTTCGGTCTCTAGATCCTCACTACCAGCCCCTCAGGGTTTAGCTGCCACTTACCCTCAAATGTGCCAGGTAAAACGATCTATCAAATTTATGCCGCTTAGTTTTTTCGTCAAATTTTTGCATGCATCCCCCCAAAAAAACACAAGTATGATCCCATTTAAGAAACCCATGTCAATAATACAACCACGTAATTGCTCCCCAGCTTCAAAACCATTTCCCGTCTGCTGCTGCCGTGCAAACATCCCAGCTTACCTCAATGGCATCACATCATCCTCACCACCATCCCCACCATCCACATCATCCATACAACCAACTCGGTGGAACATTAGCGGCTGCCGCTGCGGCGGCGCCTGTTGGCTCGACAACATCCCCTTACGCAACGGCAGGACCAGGGAGTTGCGCCTCTTCTCAGATGCAAATGCATCATCACTACCACTCATATTGGTCCGCAGCAGGAGATGCAAAATTGTAAAAAACAGGGGAAATCCAAGTTATTTTTTAAAATGTATTGAAAATCTGTAAAAAAAAAGTCGTTATATTAATATTTGCTTCAATGTGATGATGTTTCTTACTGTAATTGTCTTTTTTTGTGTTAAATATTATTATTACGATTATTATTGTTGGTATAACAGTAGTTAAAAGATACAAACAAAGTGATGAGTGTTATGATGGGCAACTGTCACGCAAATGGGAATGGAACGTAAACACGACAATTCTAAAAATGGGGATACTATTTAGTTGTATGCATGCTTATATAGGCACGTAGTAAAAAAGAGATAATGTGAAATTTGAACTACTGTGCCCTGCAGATGAATGACTGGATGAATGAATGAACATTTTTATTGCGTACTTATTATTTGTTTTTATTATTATGACTATTTAGGCAGTAGTGTAGTGCTTTTAAAGGTTATCTTATGCTTAGGGTAATATACAGATTTATAATAATGATGAAGACGAAGAGATGACGGGGAAAATAAAAAGCAGTTTTATCTGCTCTTTCTCTCTCTTGAACTCTGCTCTCATCCAACACTGCAAAATAACTCAAAAATGTATTATTTGTGTATACGATGATTATTTACAACAATAACGATTTTTTGTATAGTTATTGTTATTAGTACAGGCGACTAGATATGTGTGCACTAGTTAGTGCAGTAGTACATAGCAAACTAAACTACTGAATAGTATTTTGATGTTTCCGAGGTAGATGTTTTATGTACATTACACTTTATTTTATTGGTTGTCCTGATTGGAGCCATCGGGTTTCAAAGGAAGATGACGTCAGTCTTTATTTTTCCAGATTGTGTCATTTCTCCTGCTAATTATGGGTATATCAGGTACTTATTATTTATTTATCCTCAGAATATCCTCCTTAGTTTTATTTAAGAATAATAGATCGTAATAGCATGTTGTTGTAATATAGTTCGATAGCTGTTAAGCTTATTTTGTTTAGAATTTATATACAGTGTGTATTCTGGGAATCCAATGTTCAACTTGATATGTATACGTTAAAGGATAGTATTTATTGTAACAAATATATTGTATATAGGTAAATAAATGAATCGAATGATAATTTCATAATTCTTAATCTCTGCATCAACTTGATGCTTCAGTTTATATAATAGCTCATAGTGATAGCTAATAAGCGTTCATAAACAAATCAATCATTAAAAATGTCATAGTTTGTTTTGCATCACAATTTAATATACAGCTTGTACAATTATTTTAACACCTGTGGCAATCGACATATTGTCACTCAATAGATAATAGTAATTGTTGTTGCTGCAATACACATAGTGATTAATGTATTGTACCTAGATTTCTTTAAATAGTCAATATTGAATTTGGAAGAAACCTGTGAAGCAACCAAGTTAATGTGTAATAAAATAAATAGACAGTCGGTTGTAAACAAGACTTTAAAAAATAAAACAGTATTCATACAGAAATTCTTTTTGCATTGTACATAATCGATCCATCATTAATCAAGACACCGTCTCCACTGCTATTATTATAAACACATAAAACATCAAAAAAATTATGAGGATACATAAATAGGAGTACATCATTCCGTATGCAAAACCGGAAGATTGCGTACTGCATTATGCCTCGTCTCACGAAACCCCAAAGGAAGATGTAGCTGACCTGTAAAAACATTCAGCAACGCATTGTTTTGAAGACGCAAAAATGTGCAATATTATTATAGAAACTGTTAATATTGATTGATCAACGCACGTTGTTTGTAGTTGGATGGTATGTTGTTGTAAAGTATAAGCTGGTCGTGATTACATGAAGTAAAATTGTTTGAACTAAATGGATTTACTATTTACAAACTTTCCCCTAGTTTGACTTCTGGTTTACAAATATTTTTTACACACCAACATACCCACTTCATTCATGCCTCGCTCAATTCATAATAACTTTTTAGCGAACAGGAATTCTTCGATTTCTACATGGTTTATGCTTCCACTTCCAACAAAACATGTAAACATATAACAAAAATAAAATTACAGTATGGTTACTAAACTGCAAGGTCATTATTATTAACAGTTTCATAAACATTTTTGCACAATGCCCCAAAACTTTTCCCAAGGAAACCCAAAACACGCACACTACTTTCAGAGACCAATGAGCCCAATGCCTCGACGATACTTTTTTTTTACAAAAAAGTGGCGAGATTGCTTACTTTTACGCATAAGAGTTTTCCTTTGTTTTTATTCTAAAACATGCAATAAAACAAATCATCCCAATGGGATTTTCCTTTGACTTGACTCGTAGTTTGAAGGAAATGCAGTTTAAATGAAAAAATGTACGTAAATTGAGTTTTCTTGTAATTTTTAAATATTTCTTTCGAGTACATCTCCCCATTTCACTATTATTTCTCGAGACAGTCTAATAGTCTCTCTGTTCTTTATGTATTTTCTTTACGACAACAAGCTACCAAAGAGAATGGCGACATTAGGGATAACGTAAGATTTGAATATAAGAAAAATTACTTTCTTCACACCCGTTTCTTTGCCGTTGTTTCAAAACTTGTAGTTCTGGTTTTTGTCCGAAAGTTTTGTTTTCTATACTTCCTGTCAAATTTTGTCATTCATATGTTTATAAATACAACCACAGTCAATCTCAGCTAGTTTATTCATGATGCATTATGATGCAACAAGTCGTCTGTCTGCTGCTCCTTGTGCTTTTCAGATTTTTAGGTCATGTAGCTACTCTGGCTCCATCGCGTCTATACTCTGTGAGCCCTTTTCGCGTCTGCATATCTTCTGATCCCTTGACCCTTTACAACGGAAAATGGTTTAGTAGATAGATGTATAGATTACAGTCTTTCTTGACAGAACATTCTTTTGCATTAATATTCGTCTCTGGACAGTGTTAACAGGGCTGAAATTGACCAGCCCCAACATTTGGCTTTTCGCTTTGGTTAGTATGGTTTATTTTTATTTTTTAAGTATGTGTACTTATGAAGTAAGTAGTTGGAGTAGTCTGTGGTCAGTACTAAAACATTTTAAAATATTTATAAAACACTGATCTTGAGTCTTTTCTTTTAAACCGTAAGCGATTTTTCCAAACTTTGTACCTTTAAACCTTGCAACTGCTTGATTTTTTACAATTGACTATGATTCATTGTATCCTTGGAGTTAGAATTTATTGTCGACTTTACTGTTTACGGGTTCACAAACTAGGTATGCACAATAATAGTCATTTGATCCTATTGTTGTTAAGAAAAACGTAGAAAGGCATTCTAAAAATAAAAAAGAAGGAACGATAAATATGACATTCTAAAAACTCATAAAGTTATAAATACTTCAATCATAGGTTTCACAATTTATAAATTTGAGCATTTTTCATTGGGTTTGAAACACGTTATTAATTAATGAAAATCAGTAAGCTTCCTTCCTGGGGCTCATCTTGCTTTCGTATATACTCAAGCACAATCGGCATAAATTTTACATCACTGAAGCCTACTGCCACTGCCCTTAAAAGTAAAATGTTCTTCGTTGACTAAGATTCATTATGGGATAATATTGCAAGAAAGCTCGTACAAATCGGCGGGTCGGTGAAGTTACAGCTTTTGGTTGTCGGCCAGCTTGCAGGATCCAAAAAATAGGTTCTCCTTTAATTTCTTTCGTAGTTTTTTCTCTTTCATTATTCAGACAGACAAAGATGTTACATTTACATTACGAGCATATCGTTCCAAGTATTTAAAGCATCTCCCGCTAATAGCTCCATCGGGATTCCATCCCTTTTCTCTGAGTGCTGGCTACGATGAGAAGTTTACAAAGTCAAACGGTGTCAAAAAGGGAAACAGAAAAAGAAGAGGCAACTAAGTAAGAAGTAGTAAAACAAAGTTATTACTATGCACTCATGAAACCATATCATATCATCTCACATGACATTCCAAAATCTTTATAGGTATAAATAGCTGCGTTGTATGTCATGTCATGCATCCATGCTCAATGAACCTATTATGCTAACAAGCTAATTGCTTTTATTTGTCGGGTAGTCGGGTCCACTTAAGTAAAAACAAAAGTGTTTAGCTTTTTCCTGCATCTATTTACACACCATACTTGCGCCAATTGTTTGTTTGTAGGTGGTGAGATGCATAAATACTTTTTTAAAACATCTTTTCTACTTTTTTTTTGCTTCACTTCACCATTTCCAGCAAACAGAGCAAACAAGCTGTACTCTCTGCACTGCGCTGCTATTTTTATTACCTATATATTTGTCCCCAAGTTTTCTCATTTTACCCCGATGCTGCAATATCATGCGATAATAATAATTATATTACGATAATTTATACTAGAACTTTTAGTATGGAAAGTGGGAACAGAACACACGTTAAAAAGAGAAATTTACACATAAATAAATTTGTTGTTTGTCTGGTTGAATGGTTCGTTTTCTTTGAAAATGGTCATGTCGTGTGATAGATGGTGGACGCATGGAATGGAAAATTAGTGGTGGTAAAATGCGAGCTCTTTGCGTAGCATTCATTATGCGAGTGAAATGTAAAAGTTCTCCACATCTCTTCAGAAAACTGCTTGCTTCTTTTTCATCTTCACACCAAGTTTGTAGTAAAACGTGGTGAGAATCTTTCAATTTTTTTTTCAGGGATAGATGTGGCGTTGTAAATGGAATGATGAAAAGGGAACAGCTGAAAGAAAAAAAGAGAGATGGGATGGGACGCTGCAATGAGACGGGAAGCATTAAATTCATTTCTCTCTCTCTCTCTTTCAATCTGCTCACAGGTGGATTAGAGTTGAGAAAGCTGTAAATTCTGTGGGACGAGGATGCCTGTCACCCTTGCCGTCATCCTCATCATCACTGTCCCATTCACACCACCACTAAAAAGGCCAAAACGAAAACCACTGCAGAAATACCCCTTTCAGCTTTTAAATGCTTTTCATCCATGCACATCATCATAACATTTATATTTATTCGATGGAAATTTCTAATAAAATCACCAGGATTACGTTACGCAACGCTCATTATTTACTTCTCTCGGTCTTCTAATTAATGAATTAATTAGTTGTCCCTTGCAACCCTCAACGTTGAATATTTTTGGATCTCAGAGAGAACATTGGGGAAGGAAAAAATAAGGACAACCGCCAATAACACCGAAAAACAAGCATCTTCATTCTTCCTAATTACCAAGGTATCATCAACCACCGCCACCTACATCATCATCATGATTCCCCTGGCATGTGACTATGTGACACTTTCCAACTCTCTCTGCCTTTTTTTCTCTATCATCATTTTATACTTGTGTGCAATTCATTAATGACTTGTAATTTATTTACATAAAAACAACACGCTCTCACCGTGTGTGTCTATCTCTGTCTCGGTGACATGTGACATGACGCTAATACACCGTAACTATTTTATTTTATTAGCATGAGAGTCAACCAAAGTAGTGATTCCTGCCTCTTCTCATCTTCCCGAACGAAAAAAAAATCTCTCTCAACTCTTCACTTTGTCAGTCACCCAACCTTCCTTGCTTCTTCATTTCTACTACTTACTTCTTCTTACTATCATCGCATGCATGTTTCCCCTAATGATAATGGACTTGTTGGAAAGTTTAGAGGAAAATGGGGAAAAATAATGGAGATACGTAACTCTGTTTCGTAACATTTTACTTTTATTTTCCTCGAGTCAGAAAGGAAGTATAAACGTGAATTGTATCATTTGTTTTTTTTTGAGACTCGGAAAGTTATAGCCAACTTTATACGGAGCGAGAGAGATGGAGAGAAAAATGTAGAGATATTTTTTGTATTGGAAACACTTCGAAAAAAATGAATGAATACGACATAATGTTTCCTTTCTTTTCTGACGACAATAACAATAAGTAACGGGGCTGGTTGGTAATGGCAGTGGTGGTATTTTTTGAGAGAATGGTAGGCATATACATTGCAGTGAGGAAAAAACTAGTAATTTAGAACTATCAAAACATTTACCCTTTTTTGCTGCTTTAAGGGGGTAGAGAGGGAAAGAGAGGACGCGGATAATAATGATCATGAGAATGGAAGAGGCAAAGATACGGAGAGAAACTTTGGAAAATGTAAAGTGATCTCTGGTGATCAAATGAATAGGCAACAGGCAACGGAAAATGTTTTCGAGGTTTGAAATGTAAGTACCTATATAACTTGCTTGATAAACATGTAAGCTTTTAGCATTGAAGAACACATAGTCGTTGTCGTTAGTTAATAGCATAGTTAATAATAATAATAAGCTAAGCATGTAACCGAGTGGATCAACAGATTCGTTAGTGGAGTAATAATTGAAGTTGCTTCTCTCAAAATTGCAATAGGAGCAACGTACTTCAAATTAGAATAAATTCCGTCATTACGGCATTCTGTATATTGTGTACTGCTGGATGGATAATCAAAATTAATGCTTGCGATTTTGGATATAATGCAAATCTTCTATTAGTGATGCTGAAAGTATAAAAAAAGTTGTTTGGGTTAATTAAAAGTAAAAAAATTATATGACTGTTCCCAGCTACCTAAGCAACCAAGCAAGCTTGGGTTTCACATAAAAGAAATTTTGGCAATGTAGTTTGTTGCTTAAAATGCATATAAAGTTTTATCTCTGGAGACTGTCAGTTTTAAGATCGACATTTGCTTATCAATGGTTTTCTTCTTGCAGCTTCTTCTCATCGTTCCAGAGGCTCATGTATAAATCTTTACAAAACCGATTGAGATGAATAGTGAAATACAAATGCAGTACAGTGTACGCATGTAGTAGTATTATCGATGTATGAAATATGAGAAGCTTATCAACATATTTGCAATTTGCAACGTACAAGCTTGTTTAACCACACGTTAAAGCGGTACTACTAAACGATAATTGCCCATTGTACGACCTAGATTCACAGGAAAAGGTTAGGTTTTCACATCTTACGGAACTGACAACCAACAGTAATCTGCGTAGTGCGTACTGTACTGTGTATGCGATTCCCTAGTAAATAAATTGCATACGAACAGAAAACCAAATAGATTCTAATCTCTTGACTTGATTATAATTATGATAATAGTTTAAAAGCCTACGGCGTCTGATGATGCCTGTTATATAAGTTATATAATTGTGCTAAAGTCGGTGTGATGGCAACCGCCAACCGCTTTCATTCATCAAAAGAGTCATCAAATCAAAACTAAGCTCCTTACTCACACGTCGCGACATGGTACAAGGCTTTTGTTTCATTCCGTACATTTTCGTCTTCTGATTCCGTTGCACATATTAATCCTCCAGTTCCAAGTTCCAGAGGCCCAGGATAGAATGGCATAAGGCATTCATGGCCTGGCGCAAACCGTTGTTGTCATCAACTCAATCATTTCTGTGTGCGACACAAACGAAAACACTGCCAATTTTCTAATAAATGTATATCCTGGTGACAGATATTTGCCTACTTAATGTTATCTGGTATGATTAACCTGTCCTAGTTCTCGTCCAAGTTTCTTAACCAATTGGAGATAAATCCAGGAAGTTTGGAAATCAGTTCAGTCAACTAAAGCTGTAAGTAAGCTAAAAACGAATCACGATCACTTTCATTACTTACATTATAACATTAATTTTGTTATAAAATAGCATTGCAAGAGAACCAATGAGTCATATCACTCACATTTTAACCTTGCAATTCGAGTCATTTACTAGTGTCAACTTTTACAACTGCCATTGTGTCATTATAAATATTTTGAGTGAAATGTTGAAAGATGGGAAATTGCTACAAGCTATTATGCATTATAACGTGAATTGTGCCATTGTCAATTTAATTAGCGGCTTTATCTAACAATAACTTGATACTAATTTGCGGTTTGTTTGCACTAATATTATTGTCGTTAGTTTTGTTTATGCGTTTTTATAATTGCTCTGTTTTTGCAAAAATAAGTTTGAAGTTCGGTTGTCGGTATTTCGATTGCGTGTGTTTGAACAAGTTGCATCAAAAAATGTATTTAAAATGTGTCCTTTGATGTCAATTGAATTATTTTGGTGCTAATTCGCCCTGTATTTATTATTTTAATGTGTAGGTGTGAAGTGTCAGAATGGGATTCTATGACATTGCTTACCGAAGCGACTGGCAACGCAAAGTGAAGAAAAGGAAGAGACGCTTGCCCCAAAAGTTTGACGCTGAAAAGGAGTTCTTTGAAGAATGGCGTTTCAAGATCCGTCACAAACAAACGTACTTCAGGAAAATGAAGCAAAAGTCAATGGAACGACCACTGCCCACAGCGGACTTTGTGTATCACGATTATCGCCATCTTTTAATTGGAGAAGATCCCAAAAAGATGTCGGCAAAGTATGAATGCACCTGTGGCGAATCATTTAATCAGAGGAACTTGTTCAGAATCCATATAGCACCAAAGTTTCAATGTGTGTATTGTCCATTGGAGTTCTTGGACAAGGACACATATGATGGACACAGGTTTTTTGATCATGCAACTCATTGAGTTAAATATAGAACGATTATGTCTATTACTTTTTTTTATTTTTCTCAGAAATAAACCAGCAAAACCAAAAATATTTTCGTGTTTTGCTCCTTTGTTATCTTTTAAAATCATTTAAACTACGTTTTTAATAATTATTCTATCCTTGCTTGGCGTCTCCAGCTAAGAAACATAAAATTTACCAAGTAAGTTGGGGTAAATAATTGCGACCAACTAAAGCAACAACCATATTATCTTATCCCTTTACGCCTACAGACGATAATATAATTAAGATAATTTAGATTAGAACATCTTGTAATAAGCACGCACAATACAGATGCGAAATCATATGTCGCCTATGTCGGTGAATTTCCTGTGTAAAATTATCTAAAATCACCTCATCACGATCCTTCAATCTTATTTTCTCTGAAGTCACACTATCATGTAATGAGTCATAAACATATAACTTCCATACGTTTATAATTTACAAAAAATATTTGAAGCATTCGCTAACAACATCCTGTAAAATAGTGAAAAAAGCAATTAGAGATGTTTTTGGCGTTCTTTCTGCAAATTGCAATGTCAAATCACCCCTCGGCCCTCGATCATGAACTGCATGTAACTGGATTAAGCACAATATAATATCGATTAGCATTGGGCATTGGACAATCATAAAATGTTTCATTCTATAAATTTGCAGAGTCTACATCCCATACATCAAATACAACTTATATAGTAGAATTATTATACATCAATAAATTCTCCTCAAAGTTCACTTAACCCGATCGAAAATAGATCTGCAATCAAAACAGACTGAAACAAAATTTTGACGAACGTTGAGTTGCCAATGTAGTACTTGTAATAATAACATTGTTTTCACATATTCATTTCTCTATGAATGACATAACAAACATTATCTTCAGGCTACTTTATACTGCGTATACATAATAAAAGCTCATAAAAAGGTGAAAGGCCGAGTGGTGAGGTAGATTTTTGAGTGAGTAGAAAAAAATATTCAATTCAATAAGATTTCAAAAATAGAAAAATCAGCAAGTGGAGTGGAGAATTTTGAGAAGTAATTTTTTCACTCTTCTTCATTTCTCTCTCCCTCCCTCCATCTGTGACTCTCTGAAAAATGAAAAATATTTACTTTAAACCTTGTAAACAAAATGAGCGTGTTTATGTTCCACATGTCATTCTCTTATTTTTTCGCATTTTCCTCCATGTAACCAACTCCACTAGCAACTTTTGCTGTAAAGTTGTGACGAGAAGTGACAACAACGAAAACAGCGTCCTCACCCACCACTATTGCATCGGATTTGATAACATTTTCCCTCATTCTGTAAGGCAGACTGCTTGAGGGTGGGATCTTGATGATGATGACCGTGATGGAGGGTGTGTAACAAGCTCCTCCAAAATATTATCTATTCATAAGGAAAATATTTACTATTATTACTTTCGTCAATCATCTAGCTGTAGACTAGCATGTTTGGCCTGATTTTTTGATTTGATTAAAAATCCACTCGCCGGCAAACCCTGTTTGTTTGACAAGAAAGGTTAGAAAAAATATGCACCTTGGTCGTCATCATCATCACTTGTTACATATTTCCTTGGAATATAAACTTACACGACAATAATTTCGTCAACAGAGGGAACGAGAGAGTGGGATAAGAAGAGAGTGAAAGTGAGAGATAATGTGTTTCTCTCTATGCATGTCAAATTGTGGAAACGACGCGTACAAACAAACACTGTTTGTTTTTTAATGCCGTGTCGGTCGGCTTTTTAAACTATGAACTGCCACGTCACCGCCACCACCGTTGGGCTTGTTTGTTTGTTTGTTTTTAATGGAGGTGTAATAATCATAATATTGCATGATGCAATTTGCATCCCAAAATAAATATGATGATTGACTTTAGTAAACTGAGTACATACAACATATTGTTTTTCAATTGTTCATCCCATTTGTTCATTTTGTTGAACAGAAACACAATTTTCTCATGAAATCTTTGAAATTTACAAAAGTTTATCTCAGATTGCCCTGATCTCATCTTCATGATCAATACACAATGTGGCTGCGTACCAGATCATGGGTACATGGGCTCTATATAATAGAGTACTTGTGGAATGCGGTCTTGTTGATGCCGTCGTGGTAACGCCTTTTTTCTAATGGCAATGCAATTGATGCTAATGACGCTACTCTGAACAAAATATGAACTGTTTAGCTTGGCATGAGGAAAGAGCCTATTAAATTATCCTCTTTTTATTCACAGTCTTCTTCTAAAGTTGCTTGCATCTTTTCAATCGAGGACTTTCAAGTACTGCACTCCACTTTGTATTTCTGCAGATCATCATCTTTATCGTCATCTTGTTATCAATCCGTTGGGAATCACATTGTCGTCTGTGTTTTTTTCTCTGCGTTCCCTTACACTTTCCTGTTTGCTTCCTGTTCTCCGAATTTTTATGTGATTTTGTTCGCTTCCCCGAAAAAAAATATGTACAGATCTCAGCAGAAGGATTTTCTCTCTCAAGTGAGAAATTTATGAAGTGACGTGCGTGAGAATGTCGCATAATAATATTCAATATTATCAGATGCATGCATTAAATACAATGATTACTAAAGAAGCAGTTGAGCAGACCAATGTAAAGCCATAAATATTATAACTTTTCTGTCGCCTAATTTTTATTTCCCTTTGCATCTCTTTGCTTTTCTTCTTCCTCATAGATTTTTTATTCTCCTTGAATGAAAAAAGCATAATTTAACGATCATCACGATCATGCTACATTGCTGCGATTAAAAAAGTAACATAGTTGAAAAATACACGATGATGATATTATGATGACGGCTTTACAGATGAAAATTTATGGTGCAAGTTTTGCACTGACAAGTGGCACAAGAAACAGTTGCAGTCCTACTCATATAGGTATTTATCTACTAACTCTTTCTATTCCTTATTGCAAGGAACAGCGGCAAATTTTTACTTGCTGTTTTAATGATCATTCTAAAAAAACAAAATATATTTAAAGTAACCACAACGACAACGTTAACCATTATGGCTTTAACCATTGAAAGAGAGCTGCAGTTGGTAGCGTGTTTTTTTCAGAATGAATGGCAAAAAAAAGAGAAGAAAAGTGTTCAAAAGGATCTTATCGAGAGGAAGATGTGTGAGCATTTTTGTAAATTTATCGTTGTGTTAGTTTCATGTCACCTTCAATCCCGCTTGCGACCCGATGTCGTCGCCTCTTTAAATTTACTGTCGGAACTTTACTTCTCTAGCTTTCCTAAAATAGTGCCTACTTAAATACAATGCAATACATGCAGATAGCAAGACAGTGAAGCAAATGATGAGATACTGGTGGTGGTGGTGGCATGATGGCATGGCAAATATATCACACATCCCTTATTGTTTGTAAATGTGCTATTTTACACAACATCCAATAAACATGATCATCGTTGTAAAACCGCTTCTTTTAGAAGAGTGTGAGGTTCTGAAAGTCGCTGCTGTTGTGGAGTGGAAGGTTATAGTAATAATATGTAAGTTGGTAACTTATGCGCTAATTTTATGGACAGGTCAGAACAGCCATAACTCTTGTACTTTTCTTGAAAAAAGTAGTCGACGATGGAGAGAGTACCAGTAGCATTTTTTATTTTTAAAACTGAACAAATTTTTCTGCTGAAAGAATTGAGACCTGAATGGTGAGGATATACCTACGTGGAATCTGTGACTCAAGTTTTCTCCAAGGCTTTTTCGTCTCCAAAAAAGATACAAGATAGGTAGGTATAACGAAGAGAAGGTAAATCCTAGGATGGAACATCACAGCGAATGAGATTTATTGCACAAAAGAGCTTATCATGATTATCTGGGAATCGTGTCTTGTTCTTTCTTCTTCAGGCTTAAAATACACTGAATCATTGCAACGCTTTTTCATCAGTAGCAGTCTTCTTATCAGTTTGCGTGCTAACTTATCGGTTACTCATAAAAATACTTGTATGTATAGTTGGGGCAAAACGATATATTATCATGAGAAGGGATACTTGAAGTATAACGTTTCAAAATAATTGGAATACATTGGGTTTTATTATTTTACTGACTTTATTGATAATTTTATTGGCAAATTAATCAAAATCATTCTTTATCAAACCGTTTCTTCATCATTGTTTTCCATACTTCCTTTATGTAAATCCAAACATTGCAGTTTTTTGTAGTTCCATTGCACTGAAAAGAGAAAAAACGTGCTATTTTGCTGTGGTGCTTATCTTTAGAAGTCAATGAGTAAACCATACATATAAATATGTAACATTCTGCTACTGTAAGTTCGCTACTTATACACATACCGCTATAATAGGTTGAACAACAGTATTTAAAGCTATGAAGACATTGATAAAGTAGTTGACAATTTTTTCTTGTGAAAACTTCTCTCTACGTGCAGCTCTCAGTAGATCAGTATTTTTCCCCGTCATTTTTGCTTCTCATTCAATTCTCAACAAGCTTTCGTCGTCGATGCTGCCATTTGGAATCAGTTGACTTTTGTATTTCTCTTCCTTGAAATGCTCCAAATTGATACATGCTTTCCTCCCTAGCAATAGTAATGGCAATGCAATAATGCGATGCAACAACTTATTTCACATTTTAATATAAGTTTGTTCAAGAAAATAGTTCAAGTCTTTCAGTTCTCAGAATACTGGAAACTAAAGGGGAATATAGTTTGCATGTTAAAAATGGGGAAGCCTCATATTTTTTACTGAGAGCATGAAGTGGCTAATTGGTTTTAAAATGGCTTTTATATTGCCCCCATTTCAGTACCACACCACCGCACACAAAAGCTGCCACCTTCTTAAAACCTTTTTTATTTGAAAAGGGCATTAGGCAGGCATGCAAATGGCCATGTAATAATAATACTAGTTGTCAGTGTCAAGCACATTAGCTAATTTATGCGGGTTAGAAAGCATCATTACCTAGTCGTTTAGCAAATAGCAGGGCATCAGGTAATGGCATAATTCTTTTTTGCTTCTTCTCTAATTATTGCCTTTTTTGTTTAAACCAATGGCTCATTATCACGCATTAGTGGATGATCATAAATTTTCACGAACGAAGAATAAACAAGAAGAAAGGAAAACCAATAATATACAAGAAAAGATGTTTGGCCTGACTTTTAGTTTTAGTAATGCTATTAAACAAGACGGGGGAAAGCAAAGCTAGTCCTGAACTCAAATGGTGAAGAAGTAACGCCCCCTGTCTTGAGAAATCGATAAGATGAGAACTACGAGACTTGTTCATTCATATAGTTTTAGCAGTGAACCGGCAGGTAAAGCTCGTGTTCGTAGAGTTTCAGCGAATATTGTAAATTACTTTTATATTCCAGTTTTATTATTATTTTCTACACAGTTCATATAATTAGTTATATTAAATGCATTGCTTTTAAATTTTTTAATGATTAAAATAGTTTTATCGACTCTCCAAATCTGGCTCTATCTGCAAATGGCTCAGTAACGATGGCAGCATTCTTGTCAAGCTTGATATAAGGTATGTCAAACGCCTCAGGATTCAATGGCGTCAGGGTAACATTTCGGAATGTCAACTTGTTTCTGGAAGAGAAAAATGGTATGGTAAAATATACTGAAGGTAAAATTGCAAAACTGAAAGAAGCAAAACACTTACTCGCCATATGCAAAGTCCACCCAAAGCTTGACCATGGCTTTACTCATTTCAAAATCCCTATGATTCCTGTGCACATTCGAGAGGACACCCAACTGGAATAGCATGAGTATTTCGTCGCCGTGGCAAACTCCCAAGTTTCCCTTGGACATTCTGGACAGTCTCGTTCGTATCCAGTTGGAAGTCAGAGAAATGCCAATGTCGACAATCGGTGGAAGTTTCCCTGTGAGTAGGAGCAAGTTTGAGAAGGAAAATTTACTCCGGTAGTTGTAGTAATAGGGGTACACTGGAGCGAGCTTGGCATGTTCCCTTATGGCAATATGTGTGGCTGTATTGTAGAGTCGATCGGAGAACAAGTTTGTAAAGTTTTGGAACGCCCAGTGGAAGTCTAAAGTGGGGTTGGGGCTTCCAAAGTAAAAGTTTGTTATCAATTGAGTGAGCTCCCGATTATCATTATCCAGGTAGCCCAGCAACTTTGGGGCTGTTTCATACCAGTTACTTTCGATTTCTGAGATCAATTTCCGATTACGGATTATTCCTATGGAAATAAAATAGAAACATACAATGTTAAAAATGACCAGTTGAGAAATTAATAATGATTCTTCACTTGTTTACTTACTAGCTGAGTAAATCAGCCCATCGTCTGCATTCACTCCTGTCATCCATGGCACTCCATTAATCCCACTGCCATTCCGTAGTAGCGCCAAAGGGTCATCCGGTAAAAATGTTTGGCTGTCTATGACGCTCTCTTTGGAGGGTGCGTAAATTGCCAGTGGGTGCAGTAGAACATTTCTGTACTCCATTTGAGTCTGGATTATTTTCAGTGCGTCAATTTTCTTCAGGCAATCCACCATTGCTGCTGATTTGTGCCATGGACATCCAAGCCGGCTCGCCAATCTATTTGTCTGCTGTCTAGGGTGCTTCACAGATGAATATAGTTTGATTGCGGTACCACTCTGAGAGATAGCCCTTGAGAATAAATGCCTCGAGAGGGGAGATAACATGTGATAATGAACACTAGCAGCACCGGCGCTGCTCCCGAACAAAGTCACACGATTTGGATCGCCTCCAAAGTTGCGAATATTATCTTGTATCCATCTAAGCGCCATGACCTGGTCTTTAAGCCCTTGATTACCGCGAAGGTATTGATCCTCAGAGTTTAGGAAGCCGAACGCGTTCAATCGATAATTTAATGACACCAAGACAACGTCAGCATCCATAAAATAGTCGGGTTTATATGTCGTGCTCGAACCGCTCATGAAGTATCCACCGTGAATGAAAACCATCACTGGAAGAAGACGGGGTCCGACCGCTTCAAAATACTCATTTGTTTCACGAATCACCGGCCGATACACGTTTAAATAGAGACAGTCTTCCTGGCCAAGAATTTTCGAGGTGAAGAATTCAATTTGAAGGCACTGACTGCCATAGGTCAACGCATCCTTTGTACCAGACCACGGCTCAGGAGGCTCGGGAGTCTCGAAACGTAGGTCGCCCACAGGAGGCTTGGCATAAGGTATCCCCACATATTCCATAAATACACGGCCATCTCTGGATATCCCTGTGCGCCCTCGTATGTACCCGTAATTCGTCTCCACTACTTTGGACATTCCCAGGAGATCATTGTCACGATAGAAATATGTCATTAGTGCTAATGGCACTGCCAGCACAGCCTTTCGAATAATGGCCATGATGACGACACCGAACGCAGAAACTGATCACCATTTCTTTACCTCCAGGACTCGGGTACTTCAAGCAGTTAGTATTTACGCTTAACACTCCATTGCTACTTTAAGTTTTACGTTTTCTGTCACAGCCTCTGCAAAAAGTAGAAACTATGATTTAAAAAGTTAGCGGACCAACGGCCAACTTACACGTCATTGCCACTGCAGCAAAATTCTCAAATAAACTCATAGGAATAGCTTCATAATGCCAATGTAGACATACACGTTTTGTCTTCACTTGTTCCTCAAAATTCGTCAAAAAGCAATCCTGTGGGATTTCTGCTGTGATCATTTAAGAAAACATGTATGACCTTGGTTGGACAATCAGCAAATACCCCAAAAGAAACTAATCACTATACTTAAATTTGCAGGAAAAAAACCTGACATAGGCATCTGCATGTATAATACACACGTTGCATGTAAACAAATTACTCGTTTTTTACCTGTTCATGCCTTTTGCAAATAGACGTTGCAATTTGCAATCTTACGATGATGAAGAGATGGTAATGCAACTTTCAATTTCTGTGGCTCACGTCGATATGCGGACAAGTTTGACTGCATAAAGCCGGATTGAATGTGACCGTTGCTGTAAAATTCTTTAAAATGATAACTACACAGAATTCACTCCACTTGTTATTATTCGACTCCTCTTTCACTCAGAACTTGAGCACAAATGCTGGCGTTGACACAAATGCTAACATTTTTCTGATTGCGAAGATGATAATAGCGATGGAATTAAACATAAGAAGGAAAAACTGATGTTATAATTATTTTTCATATAAACAAGGATAAGGCGAAATTTTAATGGTTTGTTAGCACGCTCACTGTGGTTTTGCCGTTCTTGCGACAGACAGGAGAGTGAAATCCATTAATTTCAAATCTACCCAGCTATGAAATTTGGTACTTTTAAATGCTGAGGAAGAATTGAATGATAAGGTGGTCATCACCATTTGCTAGCGCATATGAGTACAGCGCTGTATTATGTCACCGTGATAACTGTACCACGTATTGCATAGTGTGGCGGCGCCTCAAGAGGAAGTCAAAACCAGCGTAGCGCACATTCTGAGGATGCGTGAAGTAATCATGTTTTTAAATGAAAAATACTAAAAACATGTAAGCATTATTTTTCTTTAAGTGTTTGACTCAATTCGTCGTTTAGTGGTGCGTAGCTACTAGCTACCTATATTAACTAATGACTGTACTAATAACCAGAATAAATCGAATATCTTATCGTAAGCACGCAGCGTTTAAACACAAGCAACAAGACGACAACAGATACGAAAATAGATTGTGAACGTTTTCCTACTTGTTACAGCGTTATCTGTATCAAAAATTATATGTCACTATTGAATAGACAGGGACCTGAAGTAGCAAATTTTAAAACGCACTATTTGAGATGGTAGGAATTTAATTGACAGCGGTGTTAATGATGTTACATAGAAAAGTCGGCAATTCTTACGATGACGCTGCCAAGAAAAGGCTTAAATAAAATTTTCAGCCGTTGGCAATCGATCTAATATTGAAGTTGCTTTATGGGCGCTCCCTCTCGCTGTCGCCCGTTGTTGTTAAGGTTTACTTCCTCTTCTCATCAAGATTTTGATATCAGATTTGAATTTTGTAAAAGTTTTAATCTTCTGAGCAGCAGAAATGAAGAAATCGATCAGTTTATTTCAAAGCAGCCAATATGAGTAACGCATCCACTATTTCCTGATGCTCGCAAGTCACTATCATTGACTTTATCCCATATTTTTATTTGTAGATTTACCAATCAAATAAGTTGTAACAAAGATAACGCCGAGGAGGATGATATGATGACGAAGAACTTGTGCTCTCGACGGCAAATACCGGTGTTGTCTCTTTGACTGCACCCAAAGAGTAAGAATTACATTCTCATTTCTTTATTGATGGTGTACTATTTTGTGCCATTTAACCATTCACTTGGGGGAATAAGGCGTACAATTAAACGCAATGGATATCACTAACAATAAATTTTAAAAGAATAGCTAATTTGAAATGTGCTAGTGAGGAAGTATACCATATTTGATACGGATATTCTTGTAGTGTTTTAGGATTTGCATAAAAGGCCATTTGAAAAGTACTCACGCACAGTAACAATCATATTAATGGCATATTAACAAAGTATTTATTGCCACCCACCGATGTCGGTGAGCATAACGTACATATAAAACTATGCGGCTTAACACGGAGAGAAGCACACATTTTTAACGCATTTTTTGTATATTAAATTGATTACAAAATGCTATAATATATAATTGCATGGTCTACTGCACCCTAATGCTATATGCCGTTGCACCCAACCAGATAAACAATCATCTTAAAATCCACACAAGAAACGAAAACCCATGTAACGTTTAGGCACACTTCTGTGCCCACCTACACCGTTTTTAAATGTTCTGTTTATTGTTTGCGTCCGTTAGTTACACAGTCAGTTAATATTTATGTTGTACGAGGGTCTTCCGTCGTAGTCTTGAGTAAGCATGTGTGTATACCGTAATTAAAATCAATAAACCAAAAAGAGAGAAACTGTATCATTTGTTGCAAAAAAAAGTATGCGTAAAAATGCTGAATGAGATTTTCCTGACATAATTGTAATTTGTGAGTCGTTAAAAGTACTATTGTCTGTGAGTCAACAACAGCACATTATATATCAACACAAGAATGACTTACGAGGAGATGAAATAAAGTATGTGTGTATGCAGGTTTTGAAGGAAAACTAAATTTGATAACTTTTTGTTGTCTCTGATGCGGTCGCTGTATAGAAAAGCGAATAGTATTCCTTATAGTTTAAATGCGTCATCTTAAATGTCGAATTTTATAATAAACATACTCGCTGTGCTGTTTACATACAGTCATGAGCGTTTTAATTGATGTAAAATAGCAATATAATGATGCTAGCTTCGGTCCTATAAAGAACGGTTTTCTTTAAAAATGCATCGAATGTCTATAATTTGAACGTAAATTTTGTATATTTTCTTACAGGTTCGCTCTATAAATTTTAATGGTGTGTGCATGTATCGGTAAAGATGATACTACATTGCTTTACTAGCAATAAGAGTTAGTAGAAGAATGTATGTACCTCCACATTATGTAAGTATCTTGTTTCTAGTTATTTTATATTCAAGACCTGATTTATAATAATGTTCTAATTGCTCATTCTCACGGACTCGTTGAAACTAATTTCAACTTATAGTTCCACTTTTGCAGTTTTAAAGCTTGCATTTTATTTTGACGCGTGTGAGTGTAAAATGGTTGCAAGTTGCAATCAGAGTAAGATGACTCTTCAAAACAAAAAGATTGCTCATGCGATAGTGCATCATCATGTAAAAACTATATCGCCAGTTTATTATTTCCGATATACACGCAAGCAATTAATGATATTAATAATTAAGTATGCATAGTATTGTATCCTTGTTCTTGAGACAAGATTCAATCCATGTATATTAATGAAATTTCAATATGGGGACAAATATTCTGTTTCGTTGTTGAGTCATTAAATGTTTGCTGATGTGCAGGAGATGCGATGCTAATCTTAATGTACGTATGTCATGATTCCAAAATAGTTTAGCTGACAAAAAATATACATTTGATATTTAAGAAACATTGGACTTGACAGCAATTGGCTTCGCATTTCAAAAAGCAAAGCTTTTTTTCACAGATTCATCATCATAATATTCTTCAAATCTCAAGATTTATGAACGAGCTTTTCAATTTTAAAGTAACGGTTGCGGTTTAAGTTAATTTGCACAAGTTGACTGACTCCACTTCGTCAAATAATATTCAAGGGAAATAGCAAATAATCACGCAAAAAATATTTGGGTGACACATATTTTCAAGGAGGTATTAATGTAATGTCTTTTCAGCATGGTACCATGTGAATTCTTGCGTCTTTTATTATGAACTCAGATTGAAATTTATTTTACTCAGAATTTATTTTGAAGCTTGAAAATTGTTTCATATCATCCGTAAAATCTCCTTCACACTTCTTTGGTACTAGTGGACAATTAGTGGATAGTGAAGCTGATATGGTGTGCACCTTTCCAAAACTCCAATTCTGAACAGATTAAAAACTAAATACAATGATTACATTTTTTGCACAAATTACACACAAGTCATTGCTATGCATGGGTAATAAAGAACAAAGTGCATAGAATCGTTCCTATGCTCGATTCTCATGTCCATAGCTTTGTTTCAAATCAATGAAGATGAACAAAGCCTTCCAGCCGGTCAACCAATGCAACCAAAGGAAATCAGGGAGGCGCCGAAACCGGACCGGGGCCCTCTCACATGTATGAAATAAACAAAAAGATTTACTCTTCGCCTCATACAAACGATTAGTATCAATGAATTTATGATACTAGTTCTTTAAGATAAAAATTCAACTTTATTGTAACATAACAACTACTAATACTGACTAATTTGTATTGGCTATAGTTTTGTTACTCTTGTTCGTTGTTCTAAAGTGCTGACAATTGACGGCGATGGGAACTCCAGTCAAAATTAGTCATCAAATTTGTGATCGTGCCATAGATCCAATACCCCATGTTGTGACGGTTACCAATTTTTATTTTTTTTTGGAATAAGTCATAATAATCTTTTTAATGCTGAAACTTGTTTGCTCGTAAACTACATCACTAATCCTTTAAATTAACTTATAGCTAACAAGCATTACTTGTATCGTCTCTTGAAGTTTCAAAGCTCCCCAGTTGGGCTAGTCAGTCAAGTAAGTAGAGTTCAACTTTCGTTTAATTTTGCTCTTATTTGCTAATTTGCAGCGGAGAGCTTGCATTATGTAAGTACATTGTAATTACTTTCTTGAGCATGTTGCTTAATCCCCTTTTTTATGAGCTGAACAAGAACTCACTGTCCTTTCGTCCTTCATCTACCTTTTTGGTTTCTTGAATTGTCAGTCAACAAAGAAAAGAGTGTCATGGTATAGTGTGCAAATACAATAGTTGTCACCTGTCATTACAAAAATGCATCTTGCACTTATCATACTGGCGATGTTGCGATTTGCGATGTGGCAAGCACCAAACACGAGCATAAATGGTCTATGAAGAGCCGCAACTTCACCTTGTAGCTCGGCAAAGCAAGTTTAGAAGGAAATGACGCCAATTATTCGCAGTGGGCACGATAAATCTAATTAGCATACTAGCTCACATAAAATGCATCACTTTCATTCATGTTGGTGGTGGTGTGTGTGGTGAGCATGCAAGGTCTCAAGTTTCAATTGTCAGCAGAGCAGAAGAGATTAATCAAAAGCCTCGAATTGGGAAGCACTGCAAGTCATTGTCATTTGCAGTGTGTGATGCAGAGGGGTATCTAGAACATTTGCTGGGCTGTAATTGTAATAGATTTGTAAAGTTAAGTTTTTCATGGCTGAATATTGAGCATTACAAATAGCAAGTTATATTCCAAAGAGACTAATAAAAATCTGGAAGCTCTTGAATCATTAAGATAAAATGAGTTTATGAGTTCAAGACATAAAAACTGGAAATTAAAAGCGGAGTTCAGTTGACGATGTCATTTTTTGCTAGCTTTAACCGGTTCGGTTGTAAAGACAAGATGTCCTCCTCACTGACCAGGTTTACATTCCAACTTGTTAGTAAATTATGTAAAAACTTATGTTTTCATTTCATCATCATAAATTATTTTAAAGCTGGTTTGTTCACTAACGAGTATAGAGCTTAATATAATGTATAATAATAATGACCAACTCCTTCAGAACTCCAGACAAAAACGGTTTCACGTAGCTTCTCAAAATCAACTTTTGTAGTTATGCTTACATTTTTTGCACAATTCAAATTAGAGCATTAAATTATTGTCCAGAGTCCAGCCTGATGTTAAGTAATCAATTGCAAGGCAAGGTCAGGGTTTCCCCAGATTTTTACTTGATTATGCGCAACAACTCTTAGTTTACCTATTTCCCACGATGAACCTCGAAAACTCAAGTCTTTTAACTCATGTTTGTATGTGACGTTTGCTTCCTTGCCGTAGACTTAACTACTACCTGGTTGTGTGTGCGTAAATAGGTAATTCCATTTCATACACTTATAATAAAATATTATCATCCAAATGTATGTACATTTATGACATGACCACGTCATAAGCAAAACTACCGTGATCGTTGCTTTGAGCACGTGTGAAATTCTATAATGAATATTTATTACTATTAACTCAACTTCTTGGATTTTTAGGAACGCTAGTTTACTTAGACTCTATGAAGAGGTTATTTAATGCTCCAAAATCCAGAAAAACTCTCTCACGTTGTCATTATAAAAAACCTAGCATAAAAATCTGTTATTTATGTACATGTTGTCTTGCAAGCAGCTCACCTTTTCTGAATTAGCAAAGAGTATTATTGTAGACTATACTATTTTAGCAAAGAGCAAATCAGAAAAGTTGCCAATTGCATACACATTCATTTGAAATGTGCAACCATACCAAATAACCATCACCTTTTAATAGCGAGATTATGTATATCATTTTAATTTGCTGCTGCAAGTAATTTTATCTTCTCTACTACATACGACATACTTCATGCATGTGTAGTTACATTTTTTCCTTGGTCACTTTTCGAGATTTTCATTATTTCCAGTGGCATAGTCAATAGTTCTAGATAATCATATTTATCACGTCAAGTCGCCATAAAATCTGCTACGACATTACATGCGTTTTTTTGTCAATGACAAAAATCAAATGCAAGCAGATCAACTTCTGATTTCTGTTAGGAGGTTCGAGGAGACAAGGTACTTCTTGGATGCAACAATTGCTTATTTTATTTCTTGAGTTATGTCAACGCAATGTAATGACTCGTTGCTAGCTTTTGGTTTACATGGACATATACGTATATGAGAACTCTGACGTTTTACCTTCTAACTGCACCGATTATGACAACCAATTCAGTGAATTGCTCTGTTTTTTTTAAGTACGCTCTAACTAACATAATGAGCAGTTTTTGTGTTGAAATTTTCATTGCATTCTTAACGACGACTGGCAGACAGAACAATAAAAATGAGTAGGGAGCAATAGGGCAGCTGCATTTCATTTCATAATTTTATGATTCCCTCGTTCCCTGATGTCATTGAATATTAGAGCATGTCTTATCACATTTCTGTTATTTGTTTATCGCTGTGGAATATGATTCTGGAAAAATCGCTTATCTAAGCATGACTAATGCCGGAATGAGCTGCATGTACCGAGGCTGTGTGAAAGTTTCAATTTCAATATCAAATCCATACATCTGCGTTTTCGTATCAGTTAAAATAAGGCGTCATTCTGCATATCACTTTCTATTTGCTGACAGTAAACTGTTTACACTACCATTCATCATGCGTTCATTTCCACGAAAGACAATGAAAAATAAAATGGAATTGAAAGACAATCGTATAAAGAAATCTGAATGGAAGCGTAATGTTTGACTTGTTGGCAGTTGGATTGAAATTTGCCAAGAAAATTAGATTATGCATGCAAGCATCCTCATAGCCTCCTGAGCTTTGCTCTTTCAACGATTGAACTTAAACCTAAACGAGGAACATAAGTGTCAAAGAAAACGTTTCTTATAAACTTTTTTTCTGATGCTGTCGTCATCATCATTATCGTCATCATCTTGGTTTCCACCGCCCCACCGGATTTAATAATAATTTCACCATCGTATTTCATTTTTCGTCGAACATATTCAAAAGCGGCAGCTGCGCTCTGCGCTGCGTTAATCCCAAGTTAAAAATATTAAAAAGATCATCTACCTACTTCGAGTCACACAGTATAACATGCTGTTACCCACTTTACACTACTACTAGCCCCTCATATCGTCATCGTCATTATTCGTTTTAACATTATCGTCATTATTGCATTATCCAAATAAAGTCCTTATTTCCATCGTCAGCATCAGCACCAAAATACCCACTACTACTATTTTTTCATATTTTTCCATGACGGCTCCATTTTCTCTTCATTTCTTCTCAGGCGTTACTCGAGATAGCACTGTTGCACACTGAGATATGGTGTGGGATATTCTTAGTTGGTAATCCAATTAGTCGTTGTTTTTCACTCGACCTTAATTCCCTATGTAGGCTCAGCATTTCCATACAAGTTCACTCACACGTCGCATCGCACACATTCAGTAACAATAATGGTCATGCAGTCCAAGTGTTTCTATTAATAATACAATTGACAAGACAATCTGTTATAAAGTTGTTTGTCTTGTGCGTTTGATGGACACGGACGTTGGCAGAATTTGAACGTGTTCTTATTTGTGGTTTGGCTTCTTGGACACTGTAAAAATTAGAGACACATGCAGTTGCACACGACATTAGTGCGTCCCAGAATAGTGTCTTGTCTTCGTGTACATTACTGATTGTCATGCATATTATTCTTCTATTGTAATCTGATTCCTTGTGTTGAACTCTCGGAAGGAATGGAATGGAAGCCAACAAGTGAAGCAGAGAGAGAGGTTGCATGCATAATCAATACTAATAGAAGGGCAAGGTAGTTTTTGGCAAAGTAGTTCAGTAACCAGCAGAAGAAGAATTTGCTAGTAGTGTTGTACGCGGAGAGTTGAGACATTTGATTATTAAGTGAAGTAGACAGAGATCCGACTGAAGATACTCACGTAGACTTCTGATTAGTCTGCTGCTGTATGGTGTCCAGTCCAGTTCAGTGGTAGAAATCCAGGCAGGAGTAACTTTTCCTCGTTTATGTCTCGTCTGGTATTAGTATGGTGTAGTAGTAGTGGTGGTGGTATACCGCATATTGTTCTGTGCAATAGTTTCTAAATTAATTCCTGGTGAAGTCAGTATTGTTTTTTAAATATATCTTCCTTGCTTCAATCCGGCCACTGACATTTTCACATTTGTGCGTGTGTGTCGCGCGTTGTTTTTCTTGTCTGTTCTCGAAAAAGAGATTGTTTTCTGTTTTGTGGAATTGGAATAAAATCAGAAAATATGGGGTGGAATATTTGTAAGTCGAAGCTTTCTAGAAAGTTTAAAAACAAGAAAATCTGTTGCTATTGTTGCTGCTTAAGTAAATACGTATATAATTGCTAATTGCTCGTATTAGTAAAATGAAAATTTTAAAATTTATAAATTACATACTACTGGGTATATGTTTTTAATGAAACAAAATTTTATTTTCTGTATTTTAGGCTTCACCGTTCTCGTAACGGTGTGTCTGCTGTTTCCCTACTCAAGTCAGAGCATGGGCGTCAACGATTACTTCCCAGAGATCCAGCGTGAGATTTCCAGGATCACCTGGGCCCACGCTGTGAACAATCGGTCACAATTAGAAAATGCCCTTGGAGGTAAAGCTATTATGACGATAATATGAAACATAATATTAAATAATAATAAATGACACGATAACAAATATTTACTACGTTTGTGGTCTAGATCCGACCATAATGATGATTGAAGCTGACATCTTGATGGGCACCCTTATTGGTTCTGATGACGTTCAGCCCATCATGGCTCACCCTCCCTCTTCCTCATCTGATCTCACATACGAAGAGTTCATAAAAACAGTACTCCGTGCCATCAAAGCTGATGAAACGAAACGCAAGGGAATCAAGTTGGATTTTAAGGAGATAGATGTGGTGGAACCATGTCTTCAAATTTTAAAATCTGGAGTCAATGACTTAGGCTCATTCCCTATTCCAGTCTTCATTAACGCTGATATTCTTCAAGGGCCCGTGAACTCTACAAAGAAACCGATCGATGCTGAAAGATTTATTTCTCTTGCGAGAGAGTACGCTCCGTTTGCTGTGCTATCAGTAGGTTGGACCACCCGTTATGGTACTGATGATGCCTCTGACGAAATCAGGGATGGAAAGTATACCAAGCAACAGATGAAGGAAATGGTGAAAGTTCTCAAAACCTACGCTGGTGAGGAACCACCATTTCCTCATATCACCTTTCCAGTCCGTGCAGGATTGGCAGCACAATCCATCGATGAGCTTCTTTTCCTGACAAGTCGAGTGCGCACAGACAACAGCATTACAATCTGGTCAACCCACACGGACCCCGTTAATCGACGCCTCCTGAAAAGTCTAATTGCACAAACAACCGCACGTCACTGTTTCGTTGATTTACCCTTCAGTATCTTAGAAGATGATGATGACGATGCTGAGGTAATTGAAGGTGAAGCTGGGATTTCTGACATTCAACATCTTGAGGGCAGGGCCCAGTCAGAAGAGTCCATGAGCAGCAGTGCGGCCTCATCGACTTCATTTTTATCTCTGGGCACGTTATTGCCTGTTATTTCTGTCGGTATTTTTACAGCCATATTTATAGCTTACCGGAGACATTAAAACCGATTTTTGTCAACGTGTTAAACAATCAATTAATCATTATATGGAGATAATCTAGTTTACAATATTATAAGGTTGGCATAAACCCAAATATTTTTAATTCAATGCCCTTTTTAAATATCTTTGAGAGATAAAGAATGTTTGTATTTTAACTTAATAAATAATTTCCTTCATAACTGAGATAGTCGGAGTTTTATTTATTTTCAGCTCCCTTGTTCCTACAGAAGAAGAAGAAGAAGTTGCTTTTTAATTTTAGAGATTGGACGTTGACATAATATGAATTAGTCCGCATTTTGTCAATCGTCCAGCCTTCAAAGGCATAAAAACATAATTTAATGTTAGTTCTTTAAAATAAGCAATACTGATATAATTCTAAGAATTACATCTCTAGGTTATAGCTTTAAAAATTTGTATTATTAAAACAAGTCCAGCCCGAATCAACCAGGCAGATTGGTTTTGTTACTTCCTATATTAAATTAATTGTTATTACCGTTTAATTTTTGTTTTTCTGATGTTGTACTTATATATAATACAGCGTGTATTAAAACCGAATATAGTTTTCGCAATTAATATAATACTTCATATGACGGAAATTAATGATTTTCATACATCCTATTGACGACTCATGTCAATGCTTCAAATGTCCTTCACAATTAAAAATGTCAATAATAATGCACCCTTTTATATTACAATGCACATTTACATCAATTTTATTTAATTGTATCAAAATCGTAGGACACAAAGTAGGAGTAGTAGGAAATTTAAAAACTCCGCATGAAATGGTGAAACAAGCAAGCAATCTTGCAGACAGACATTATCTTAATTATAAACAGAGTAGTTTATGTTAGTAGCTTCTGCCGTATCGCAACTAAGGTTTTAATAAATGACCAGGTATTTAGTTAAAAGAGCATACAATGATAGATTGGCGAAAATCATACATTAAAATCCTCTCTGTGTACAGACTCTAACAATAGGTTATGAGGATATGAAATCAATTCATACTTCATTCATACAGCACTGTATGTAATTGTGCATTATTTTTAAAGTTAGTAGTAGTAATTTAGTAAAACATCATAAGTTATGACTTAGGGCATATCTATTAGGCTTTTGTATATGTATGTGTACGGATGTAATCCATGAAATCTTTTTCATAAACACGCTGTCCTCTGTCTACACTCTTTGAAACCATGCAACGATAGTTTCGTTTCCTTTGTTCATCAAAGTTAAGTATGGATCTAGTAGTAGTAGTGCGAAAATAAAACACCGAGTGGCTCACTCTTCGTAATTAACTTGACGTATGACTGCTTACGTACATCATATTCATATCTATGAGTTTTGTCGTTTTCCTGGAAGGCTACATGTGTTTGCATACAGCTTGCCAGCTACTGTTTTAAAAGTGCTTGACATGTTGATTATTCTGCGAATGTAATTTAAAATTCTATTCATAAATTTTTTAACAAATCATTAGTTATAAAATAATAAGTAAAATTCAATTAAATTTTCAATGACTACATGTATATGCTCATGAAAACATACTTGCAGGTGCTATTCAATCGATATGGTGACAAAACAGTTTTTATATTCCACAATTTTTGTTTAGTTATGTTCCGGCGAAAACATGTTTCACGAGTACATGTATATTTGTAGATGTACATAAATCGGGCTTTTTGTCGTCCGTCATTACACATCCGTTATCATTCCACTGAAATATTACAATTATGATTTTTTGAATACAAGCAAACTAGCATTTTCTACAAACTTTCATTGCACACAAAACAACTAAATAATATGCAATGTCTGCATCATCATCTCAGTATGGTGTGTTAAATGTAGCCTGTCCAACAACAAAAATAAAAATATATGCAAGATCGTAAGCAAAGAACGTGGAAAGGTCCATTTGAGTCATCATGCATGATTGAATTAAGAGAACCCATCTATCTGCCCCTAAAAATCCTAGCATGCGTAAGCCTAAGTTTTTTTTACATACCTATTATTCGTATTTCCAGTAGAAGCAGCAGGAGGAGAAAAGCAGAAGTGGTCCATTTATTTGTCTACTACTGCTGGACCAACAGGAAATACGCGTACGCTAAACGGAAGGAACTGACTCTGCTTAAGTAAATCTTCTCCTCACGCAAAAAATACATACCGTGTTATTTCTTCTTTCTACGAAAATCTTAAAATATGATGATAAAAGTTAAGCATAAAAAATATGCACGCAACTATACACTTTCAGCTTTCCTATGTTATTCTTTGGAGAAATAAAACTCTTAAATCCAGCAACCGGATTACTGGAGTGGATGGAAGCGTGTGTGTCAGTTAAGTGAAGAGTTAAGTTGAAACTCTTAAAAAAAGATTTTTATACTTCTTGCTGAAGTGGTTCTCTCTTCATAAACTATCCATTTCCTTTTTGAATCATATCATCATCATTGCACCGCCAACATGAGCAAAAAAAAAATGTTCCCTATGCACGAAGTCCGTATTCTGTGGATTAGAGATTTTCTTGTTGCCGGCATATCGTAGTGAATTTTCCCCACACATCATGCATTTTGTTTGGCAGTTTCTTTGGAGATCTCCATCGCCATCGTTAATGGTGCGTGCAAGCAACTCAACTCCACTCAGCACAACAACAGCAGAAGCAGACAACAAACAGTACACAAACTTTGTTAAAATCATCAAAATAATGTTTCCTCATAAAAAGTGGTGTGTAACCTGAAACATCGAAGGATTGTGAATAAAGTTTTAATAACAAATGCTGACATTGACCTTTTAAAGTCGTCTTAAACACATAACTGAGGACCAAAAGTTTCAACATATTTGTCAATTGTTCAATTCGTTTTTGTGGTAGGTTATAATTACACTTACATTTAAAACGCAGAAAGAGATTGACAGACAGACGCTACCAAACCATACAAAACAGATCACGTTCATGATCACATAAAACTCTTCTGGATGCGTATATTCCTTAATTTCCATTCCTGTGGATTTGATTACTGTACATTTTTGGGAGGAAGGTTGTGTGAAGCACGCAATTTCTTCGTATTTCCGGGATTCTACAAAAATTTTAAAGCAAAAACCTTTCACAGATTAAATGATGAGCAAAAATTAATGCTGAGTATTATATTACGTACATCAACTCTAGCTCTCATGCATCCTATATTCCAGGAACGGGTAACTTTTCTAATTGATTCCATAAGTAATGATATGCCGAACTCTAAATCATTGAAACCATTTGTCTGCTTCTCTCTCATTTTTTGCAGTTGAGGTGGTGAATAAAAAAGAAGAGAAATATTAGTGACCTTCCACTTTTTGCACCTTCTACAATCACCAGCCAACCACCAACAGGTTTAATCATTAAGCCGGCTCCATCCAGCTTTAAGAATTGAAGTTATTTTGCTTTTTGCTTGACACCAGTCACTAGTCAGCAAAACGAATTGCCAAACACGCAGAAAGAAAATTGCCAATTCCCACTTTTCTTATCCATGTAATGGCTTTGTTGATGGTATTGTAGTTGTCAGTTGTTGTTTGCATTGTTTTTCTGGGATAACGCTGCAGGGTAATTATGACGATAGGTGAAACTAATTGGTAGTGGGCATGCCGTCACTTCTTCTTTCAACAACTTTTATTGTATCTGTTATTTTCCTTCTTGGTAATACTATCTTCAGCAGACATTTAAACCAATGTAAAGAATATCAATTTCATTCATGCATAAAGGTATGTTTCATCAATGGTTTCATAATAATTATGATGTTACATTTCAAGTTTCATGCATGTCATGGATGATGTTCGTGACTCTTGCATAAATAAATTTTATTCTCCGGTACTGTCATCAAAAGCCTGATTGTCATCATTACCATTATGTTTATTGTCGTCTCTCCCTGTCTGTCTGTGACATTCAAAATAATAGTCATGTATAGCACGTCGTACAATGGAATGAATAACATGGGGATGTTAATGATGACCATCGTGATCATCATCGTCTAATATAATCATCAATATCATCACGGAGTGAAATTGCTTTGACAACAACGATTGGCTTTTTGTGCGCGCAATTGAGTGTTAATCAGAAACAACGCGAAAAAGGTTGAAGGTCTCATATAGTTTTTTTCTGGTCATTTTTTCTGCTCATGTCTATAAATATAAATCCACAAGATATATGTGTATGTTGTTGTAGGTATATTGTGACAGAAATCCAAAGTTGAAATGACAGTTTAGTACTTGCATGCGTGTGGTGTGGGTTACATTGGTGGGTAATTAAATGGTGCATGGAATAAGAAACGTTCCTTCAAGTTCAAACAAGCTCTTTTGTTGTGTCGGCTAATTTACAAACAAATCGATAAACAATGCGTAGTAACTGTGTAGTGCGTGCTTACCTACCTAGGTATCCATATCTTTTCAAATGTGATTTGCACTATTGCATGACTCGCATGACTGACACATTACACCTCAAAAATGTGCTAAACCGTAAAAATTGCAATTACAGACCAATCACTATATAGTCTCAACTTGTCTCTATTTTTTGTTAGAAAGCCAACGTTTTATCATTATCATTGCTGCTATTTCTATATCTGTGTTGTTTGGATTTGATCATCTTTCTGTGTCGTGTAGTGTACGGTTTTTCTTAGTCAACTCGTAAAGTCGTAAATGTCTCCCGTTTATAACGACGTAGTTTGTAATCGTAAAATATCAATTAAGCGTGATACCATCTCAAACTCTCTATGGACTCCCTTTTCTTCTCAACTATTTTTTTCATTCCATATCAAGCAAGAAACTGGTGGGGAATACTAACCAAAATCAAGAGAGTCAATTGTAAAAACAATGAATGCGTGATATAATCTTTGAAAATGTAAAAGACCTCCCTTCTCTTCTTTTTTTGCATTCTCAGAGCGCAAATAACGGCATTATGTTTTTCCCGTAGAACGCTCAATTGTATGCGACTCTTGTAGTACGTTAAATGCCGTTGTTTCTGTTGATATTTTGATCTAGAAAACACCCTACGCAACAAAAAACAAACAACTAGACATTGTTAACTATTACTACAACGAGTAATTACGGAGTCTAGTCTGGTCTGTTGTTCTCTTATGAACTTGCTATTGTACAACCGTACGCAAAAGCTTCATCTTTGTTTCAAGTTTCCTTTTTTACTTGAGGCTTGAGAAACCCTACGCATTTTTGTCGCTCATTTCACAATTCAGTTTATTGTTGACTCTCTGGAAAAAGAACAACTATGCCCTCAACAATACAAAATCCGAGAAATAAATAAGAAGGCATAAAACATGGGTAAATAAAATTCTACGAAATAAAACGAAAGGAAAACAAGAGCGAAACTGTTCGTACATTTCATTGATAGCGATGGTGGTCGTCTTTGTTTCTTCCAATTTTATGCCTTTTCTATTGAAAATCTAATTGGTCCTGCGTGAATAAAAGTATTCAAGATCACGACGATGATGGATTCAATAAAAGGAAAACTAAAATAGTTCTTTTCATTATATGAATTTTATAGCTTGTTGATGTAAAACAAGCTTGTTTTAAAGCGTTTTGTTGCGCTGTATTGTTTTTACGAGACACGACTCAACTTCATTCAATACTTCCCGGTTTGCTGCTGGCACTTGGACATTATTTTGACATACGAGAGAAAACATGTAAGCTTGTAACATTACTACTACTAAACCATTACTTTAACTGCTGTCATTATGTAACGTAAAATTACCTACTTTTATTATCCAAGCTAGGGTTAATCCTCTTGATTCCCAAAATGTCAGACAGAGTAAAAGGTGCGGAAGGTTAATACGAGTCATTTAAAATAGTGGAGTTTATTTATCGTTTATCACTCATAACGATTTGTGATTTTCTGCTTGTCTGACTGTCTTTTGGAGAATCATCAACCGAAGTAGTTCCATTATGTAATTCGTTTCAAATTCTGGACATTCCTACATAAATGTAAAAATGGTTTACACCTTCATTCCGACAGTGATCAAAGGCTTAGGGTCATCATGATGTGCATATACTCGAAATTCGTATGTTTCCGCTATATTACTATTTCGACATTTTTTAAATTGAAAATTAAGCGCGTGTTTCTGTGCGTTGAAGCTTTGTTTGCACTTGAAAATTAGAAGGACGAAGAGGTGAACAAAAGGTCAAGAGATTTGGTTTGTGCCATCTCTCTTGCAAAAAACTTTGGTGAAACATAATACCCGAAGATCACGACGAAACACTATTCTGTTTTTCCTGACATCATTCACTTAAACAATAATGAACAGGCCATTTGAGAGAAAAAACAGCAGTGAAAAGAAATTCAAAATCATAAAAAGTGATAGTGAAATGCGAAGAATGCAAGACGTGAGTATTCCTTGTAGGTGCTTCTAGACATAAATGTTTATCAAATGACATAATACCTATTCTGTACTATTGTAGCATGAAAATGTGTAACAATTTTTTGATCCAAATGCCTCTTGAACCAACCCCCACAAATGTGACAACGCAATTCAAAAATTAAATGACTTTACACGTTTTCTAATGGGCAATCATCTTAAAAGAATTTGTTGTATTCTACGTAGTTATTCTCATTCTCATTTTACCTGACAGCTACAGCTAAAATATTGGAGATTTGTAGTCTAAACAAACCAGCTTCCAGTGTTTATGTGTTGTAAAGAGACCTTGAGTTTTATTCACAATATTGTATTGTGATGACATCATCCTTTTCAATCTGACAGTTTACGGTGTACCGTTTACCGATGATTTTTCGTTCACAAGTATCGATAGGTATTTCACTTTCATTCAAGGACTGTCTACCACTCAAATTGAAAAGTGGTCCGGAAATATGTTGCATCATCATCAAATGTATGCAAGTATGTATCAGTTTGGTTGCTTACTATTTTCAAATTTCAATAGTAACCCATTCATCATCAGCATAACCTGTCATTGAATCATCATTATTGCCAAATCTATTTCGTGGAAACAAAAGGTGAGGCAGGTTATGTCATCATCATACTTTCCTATGAAAGTTCGCATTTTAATCAACCTCACGTTATGTCATATAATTTATTGTTTATTGGGACACCAGTACAGTTGCATTTCTCACAACTTTTATCAGACCTGTGTAGAATCACTTGTTGAACTTATGGTGTCAGAACGAAACGCCAAACGCATATCAACATCCGCTGTCTATCATCGGCATTTTATCAAGAATTTCACACCACCGTATCATCATCTATTTTTAGAGATTTAGACACATTAAGGAGGCGACATACTCCCTGTCGCCATTGCTAGTTAGCTCTCGTTTGCAAAATATTTTGCATGATTTTTTCTAACAAGTCATGCGTGTCAAATTCTCAATTTGAACTGTCAACTGTTGCCATGCTACTATACAATGACCGTATGCAGTATGTACTCTGTCTTCTTTTGATGAAGATGAACATCTCTGAATATGTAAAGTAAGTAGCAAAATAAAAACAAATATTTATTTTGGCATGGTAGCCCGATAAAAAAGGAAAACAAATGTGCGTTTTCTATGCGTCATGCGTGAACATGAGTGCGTAGTGCGTACACATATCTAAAGAAGTGATCATGCTGATGAGCTAAAATAACAATTATAATGACAAGTACAAAGAGAAGCGTATTGTGTTCATTTTCGTGTTTGTTTTTCTTGTCTCTTTCAACTAACAAGGTGACTATTTCAAATGTCGACTTTTCGAATTCCGTTTAAATTTGTGTCAGCAGTGCGCAAATCCTGCTCTTTCTTTCGCATTGGAACTGTGTAGGTTGATGTCATCGTATAAAGTTGGAATTTAGAGTGACACACAACCCTCCTCCAATATTTATTTACACAAGTGACAAAATAAAAAATCTTGTTAAAGTCTATTGTGTATTACTTGTCACGCTGTCAATACCCATGGTTATCATTTTCCATTATTCCTACTCCTACTTATTCAATATTTTTGGAAGCTGGTTTACAGTTTGCATGAAATAAAAGCGGTGATAAAAAAAAGCCGGCAGTCATAACTTGACTCATTCATTCGTTGATCGACAGTCGGACATGTGCAGTCACGCAATTGTTTTGTATTTTTTACTATGTGTCGTCCGTTTTAAAGAAAGCGCAACAGATCGCATGCTTCAAGTATAGTATACATATTAGCACATATAGCTCTCAAAATGTGTACGAATGAGTTTTTCAACTTGATTTTCAGAGATTTTTCTACGATTCTCGAAAGCAAGTAGTCAAATTGTCATAAAATTTGCATTGCTAAATATAAACACTCACGCAAAAAGTCGTCATAACTCATTCTTCGGAAGTAAAAACCTCCATTTGCCTATTTTCTCGTGTCCTCTCACTGGTTATTTAGTAATCCCATATCTCCCAACTGTACTCCTTCTCATGCATCTCGACCGAGTGGTGATTACATAAAACTGTCTATTATGCGCATCGGCGTTTGTGAGGCGTCGTAAAGACAAGTTGCATAAGGAAAGAAGAGAAAAAAATCTATTTATATTTTTTGAGAATCCTTTTTAGATTATCATTTTTACAACTATTCTAGTCCCTATGGAGCAAAACACTATACCTATTACTATTAAAACTACAAAATATACCAGTCATTTATGGAACAATATTTTAGTTTAAAAAAGTATGACCGTATGTTGCATGTGCACTACTAGAACTGTACTGATAAAAAGATGCTCATTCAGCCCATTCAAAATTGCATTTTTTTCTCTTCTATTGCTACTTTAATGTCTGCTGACTTTGTTGAATGGTTGATGAAAAAACTCTGACAATTGCAATGAGCAAGTTCATGTATGACTGACTTTATACATGAGTTTATGAGTAACTTTTGAGAGATGTGTAGGTAGGCTCAGGTTCCTCTCTTTTTATGGTGAGCAGTACTAAAAAGTATTTTTCTATTCATTAGTAGAGAGAGAGAGATAAACACAGTTAGTGAGTGAGAAAGAGAGACAGACAGACAGAGACACGCAGTCATCCTTTTTTTCTCTCGTGAGTTGGTTTGGCTGCATGCACTGCACTTCACACTCACACACATCAGATCTTCTGAGGATCACGTCAAAAACTCTAAAGACGAGAAGTTACACTTTTTAGTAGTTGGATTGGTGATTAGATGCAAGCAACGTGGTGCAACTCTCCTGCGTCTCTACTCTTCTCTGAAAGAAGAGAAAAAACTGAAAAAAATACCTCGACTGTGTACATCATTATTAGCACCGCCAAGTAATTATCACTCATCACATCACCGTTCTTGTGCTCCATAGAAATATATATTTTGATATACTCATCATTCTTAATGGTCTATGCAAACTGTAAGGCTTATGAGTAGTTCAGTAGTAGTGGTCAAGTTGAATGGAATAAGTGAGGAGCTCTGTCGATCACACAAACAACGAAATGCAGGAGTAGTAGTCTGTCAAGTGCATTTGCGCCGATGTGAGCAGTGACCTTAGCCAACAAAATGTGCATTCTCTGTCCGGTGCGGTGGTGACTGCATGGATGAATGGAGTGTGCATAAGTGCGTCTCTCTCTCTCTCCTGCCAATTACTTTATACGGTTACTGTAAGATTGATTGGTTTCTATTAATATTCAATATTATTTGTCGTGTTGGACCTCAGGAATTAATGCGATTGGGACAATGGTCATGATAATTGTTACAAAGATAATGAATGACGACTTCAATCAATTCAATCAACAGCAGTGGCAGTAACAATAAAAAATAATGCTGACCCTTTCAAGTCCAAAGATGGATGAAAGGTTGTTATTAACGGAGCCATCGTCAGTTTTAAGTTCTGATGATGAGGATGGCCCTCGTGATGTGAACAAGATGAAGGAGGATGATAAGGGCGATGATAAGAGGAATCAGTGTAAGAGTAAATTAGATTGTAGTCGCAGTCAACAGCAGTGTTCAAATTATTGTGTTCGTTTCGGGATGATGAAGGCGTCCCTGTCATCCCCATTATTAGTTTGTGTGGTGGTTTTGTTACTACAGTTCAGTTTTGGTAGCAGTGCCGTAGAAGGGGTTGGAGTGGACAGGGGGGTTCACCATCAACAGTACCGTCACCACCATCAACTCCACCATCGTCCAAATCGGCAAAGTTTAAACACTAGAAGTAAAAATGGTGCAATAAGTGGGCATAATAATGGCGGAGAAGGTGAAGTAAGGGGACTTGATAGAGTTCTGGAGAGATTGGAGGGGAAAGGTTCAGGGGGACGGCGGGAGCGAAGAGACTATGGTAGCGAAGATTCTGACCACACTGGAGGTGCAAATCCGGAACAACAACAGGAAGATAGGGACGCTACACGAGGTGTTCGAAAGGTATACTTTTGGGTCTGTATTTGGTAATTTTATGTATTATTTAGGTGTTATTGTTAGACGTTCATGATTCACGATATAATCGATCAAGTATTTTAAAATTTTCTTGAAAAACATTTCTTGGAAAATATTATGAATAACACGTTTTAGGAGCATACTTTCCTGAAAGTTAAATGATGATTGATTACTAGCATATATTTAACTCGGTGCACCCACGATATGTACACGAGGAGCGTGTTCCAGACACGCCGAAAATTTGCCTGCTTGAGCTTAAAGTAGTAAAGAGTGACGGATGGTGAGTGAATTTGATGGATCACTTGTCTTGTTGTGATTCGGTTGATGGTGCCAATGCCAAGTCAACTCTAGTCAAGTTCTTTGCATACCAAACCCATTAAATTTAATTGACTTGAAATACTTCTCTTATGTACTGATCCTCATCCACTCATCTCCGTTTAGCCATTACACATACACTTGGCTGATTGAGAGAATGAGACACATTTCAATTATTAGTTCATTTTTTATTACATGCGCATACATTTTTATTACATATTTACTCGCTAAATGATGTTCATCTCTGTACTAACTTCCTTCTTTTTTTGCTACCCATTTCACAGGAGGGAGACCACCACCACCGGCACTCACCGATACTTCCTAGTTCCTCCACCGATTTGCAGCAACGCCATAATCCTCCACAACAAGCACCACGTGGTCATCATTCTCGCCATGATGTGAACAATGGGGATGACACAGGAAACCAAGGCGAGGACTCTTTGGATGAACAGGATGATGAAGACGAGTATGATGATAACTATGATGATGATGATGATGACCTGACCGCCGGTGCACATGATAAAATGTCCCATTGGGTAAGAAAAAATTAAATTCGAAAAACTTGGTTTACCATTTTTTGTGAGATTTCTCCAAATATTTAATAAGGTATTCAAGTCTGGTTGGCCAGAGATCAACCAGATCTCTTTATTTTCTGCCTGCTAGCATCAAAATCCAATAATAATTACGATAAATGGAGGAGGAAGGTAACGGATAATTACGGGATATTGGGGTAATCATAATTATTAGTTTTGTTCCTCTTCTTCGTCTTCTAATCCGCTGTGTTGCATGTGTAGCACCTTGTTTTTAGCGTTTTTTCTGCGTGTCTGTCCATCGTCGTATGCATCAACATGCATTTGATGATGGCATGAATGGATCTGACTGACTCATTGATTGCATATATATGGTCATGTCTATATAGTGTCAGTGTGTCCTTTGTTCACCTTCTCAATATCATCATCACAGATCAGCAGAAGCCGCTAGCTGGGTGGCCAAAAACATGCTCATTTATGTAAAGTTTAGTAGCGGTGGAAGTAATAGTGCGCATATTTGATGATTGAATTTTTTAAAGTTAAAGCTTACTCATAAAAAGAGAAAACTGTTCTTCGTGATGAGGACTAGAGCTGGAAGCTGATCTGTTTTTAATGTGCGGGCTTGTATATGAATGTGTGTGTCATCTGCAAAGGAACAGGACTTATCCACATGAGTAGAAGATCTAAGAGGACAATACAATGTTGGTTGTCATTAGTCTTCACATTTTCCGCATCATAAATTTCCCATCCTTATTTTGGACTCCAGTGAAAAAGCCTTTTGTGGTGGTGGTATGGTGGTGGCGGTGATAACGACAGAAAAAAATCTTACATAATCCTCGCTTCTATGTTTCTTCGGCATTTTAGCTGTTTGGCTTCCACAATGAATAAAAAAGCCACACAGCTCATATTACGAGATTGTCAAGGCACGCATTTTATGCATCCTTCGTCGTAGCCGTTGTCGTAGTGTCGTTTTTATGTCTTTTTACGCAATTTGATCCAGTGCTAAGTTCATTGCCTTGTTGTTCTCATCCTTACTCCAGCATTCATATACGAACCATCATGATCGTCAACAACGGCATGGTAGACATAGTTCCGGTTTGCATGAATGAATGAGCAGAGCAGATGATGAAGATCATCACATGTATGATGGGATTAATAGAGTGCGTGATACGCACAAAAGATCAAAGCACTCCTAATATGTATCTTGGTCGACGTTTATTCTTTTACGCAACAAAAGGACATGAAAAAGCTGATTTTTATTTTTATCAGGGTCAGGTGGTATATACTTGAGGATCCAATACCAGACTTTCAATTTACAAATGTGACGAAGTGACAGAGTTTCTATAATCTAGTTATGGTATGTTGCTAAGCCTTTCACGATGAATCGGAATGTCTTCTTTCGTAAATCGCTAATTTACAATCTTCAAATTACACTGTACCGCAAAATACACGTATATTGAGGAATCGATTTCGTTCATATTTTCCAGCTGCAGTTTTTTATGAAGCTTGGCAGCAACAACAAGTCGCTAGTAAATATGGTCATTTAGGTTTTCCTCCATGAATGTTTTTCATCTATTCCAGTGCTTCCTCAAAATATTTTATGATATTAAAATAAAGGTACACCTATTTACAATTGACATCAATGCATATTTATGATGCATATACGTACTATCGGTATAGGTATATCGGTATATACTCCGACTAGATCAATGTCGACTCGAAGATACGTTGTTCCTAAAAAGTAATCAGCAGTATCGTCATCATAGCAATCATCGTTTATCGTCGTGACTACCTGAGGCATCTCTCTTTTGATCAAAGTGCAAGCAAAGAAGTGCATTGATGAGCAACAAGATTGCTCACAGATAACAACAATGATCGTATGGAAAAACATGTATGCATTATGGAAGGGAAGCACAAGGAGTCATGGTCAATCCAATCTGTGGCTCTGCTTCTGCCGTTTGATTGAAATAAAAAAATACATACATATAAAATGCTGGTTAGCAATCCTGGTATGATTATTATGAGATGAAAGGAAGAAATAAAACTGAATCAAAGAGTGGACCCGACTTGTTGTTCAACAGCAAGCAACAGAGCCCTATCATTACTACACTCATGTTTTTTAATGTAACCGAAAGCTCGAATATCATAAAAATATTAAAATCTTTGGCTCTTCTACCATTTAATTTTTTGGCTTTCGCTTCCCTTCGACTTCTGATTACTTATCGCTGGCATGATCATCATCGTCTTGGAATCTTAATATATGTATTTTATTTTACACGTGGTGATGTAGTTGCGTTTTGTGAGACCAGTCTAGTATCTCCAATACCGAGAATTTGTACAGCCTTACGGACAAACGTACAGGTGTACAAATCGAAGCACAAATTAAAAATCGATGAAATCACTTCATTCAATGAAATTGCTCCTTCTTTCCTCAATCGCTAAGCATAAATGCAGCAGTAGTTGTAGTATTATTGCTCACAGGATACTTTCCTTCAAATCTTAAATGTTTGAGTATACACAGTTATTGCAACAGAAAATACTTGCATTTGCTACACTTATACTTGATTGGCTGCTCTATACTCTATACAGAGAGGATAAGAAAAATTTGTGCAAGTCTTCTGATGATTATGCAATTTTTTGGACGAAACTGAATAGATAGCTAATCAAGCAACAAGAGAAAACCTTTCTTCAGTTTAAAACTTTTTCATTACCATTATTCATGATTTCCGCGAAAAAAAATTGAAGAAGCAATTTTGTAACCATCCGGAATCGGAAGAAAGAGTTGTTTGATGTTTTTACATAATCTATTGCAATATGCATATAACATTAGTAACATGCCTAAGCATAGTGAACTACATTCACAATCCTGCAGTCGAGTCTACAGTTAAAACACATTTCGGGTTCTTTTGCTGTTTCACTCATTCCCTAAAAATGGGATGGACAGTTCATTCGCTCTTTTTGAGAAGATTGGGCAACAAATTGTTGTTAATGTTGATTTCGTTAAGAACTGTCATATTTCCAGCAGTGCTACTAATATTGCGCTGATGCTGTCATGGTGGCAGACGGCGAACTTGTCGCTTAAGCAATGCTCTTGCTAATTGTCTGAAATGAGTGCAAGTCAACTCACATGGACAATGACAGTAATAATATGTGTATAATCTACATTTTTACAACCACTTGTCCATTTTTGTTCTGTACCTGCCATGCAGCACGATTTTGTCCGTGACACTGACAGTGAAAATGTCAAACGACCTGCTGTTCCCCTTTGTCATAAAAATATACATTTGAAAATTAGAGATGTATGGTGTGCATTCAATTCACGTAATGTGACAAACACATATGAACCGACAGACCAAAAAACTTGAGCTGATTTTACAAAGATGAAAGAGAACTTTCAGTTTCAGTTCTTTGCCCAGGGAGAAGAGCTACAACTACAAACCCACACAACAGGCAGTAAGGACACCACACCAAAATGCCAACACCATATTGCCTGCCCGAACGATGAGCACGACAATTGCTCATTGTTCTGTTTTAAAAAATATTTCACAATATTTTATACTACTTTACGTTACAGACATAACTTTTTAGGAATATTGTAAAAACAATTTATTACTTTATTCTTCTTTTCATCCACCAGCCGAGAAAGGAAGCGCATGATAAAAACATAACTTGATTTTTCACGTTCCTATTTTTTCATTCATTGGATATTTCTCAGAGTCAAGTAAATTGAAGAAGAGAAGTGACCAGCCTATTTTAAATTTCGTTTCTCTCCTTCTTTTTCGTATAAATCTCCATTCTAGCTATTTCTTCCTGTCATTTTCAATTACTCTACTTATTATTGCTCCTACCGCTTCTGCTATGGTAGATTCCGATGAGCTCTCTTTCAATTCGACGTGGGCGTTTAAGAATTAAACAATATGGAGTCATAACGAGTGAGGGTAAATTTTCTCTTTTAGAAAGGTACACCTTTACGTTATTGATTTTCGATTTTGCAATAAATCTCCGTCCAATTTTATCTTGCTCTAATAAGCCAGTAAAAACTGCCAACCGGCAGGATTTTCTTTCTGTGAAGGAAAACATTTAAAAATCGAAATGAAGCAACAGCTGCCATGCTGTTGCTGCTGCACCCAATTAACTTGACACCACGATACATACCACCACCCAAGTCAATTTCCTCTGTGAATGCTCTTTTCGACCCTGTCGATAATGATGCAAAATCCTTAAAAATCAAGAAATCAATTTATCTTCACAGGAGAAGACTGAGAAGCGCTCACGCACTATTTTTTGTCTACGCACTCTCCACATTTTTTTTGCATTTGGCAAGCAGCAAGCTTTAAAAAACAACTTGAATCACATAATAATTCCAATGATCACATCATAAAGGTTGAGTCTCCCTGATTTTTTATAGATATTTAATTTACATAATAAGGCCATGTTATTATTATTGCAAAAAATCTCAAAAGCATATAATAATTTTTTACGCTATTTTTCGTTTGTCCTCATAAATATTTTTCGCCACGTGCGTACATTTTATGCGTGAATGACGGTGACGTGGCATGGTGGTGGTACGCAAGTATGATCCTGATGGAGGAGCAAACAAGCATAATAAATTCAATTATGCAAAAAATAACAACAGTGCAGCACCATCACATCTCATTTTTTTCGAAAAGAAATTTGCCAAGAAGGTATTAAATCAGAGTGAGAAAAGAAGGAAAAAGTGAAAGAGCAGAAGGATGATGTGATGGGTGCACCTGTTGTCATGGTGGTGGCGATGCTTGTTTAGTGCACTGAGAAGAGGCACAGGTGTCAAAACATTCTCATAATTTGGGACAATTTCTTACAGGAGCAGTAACTGCTTCTTACATACAAAAAATACCTACAAGACAGCGAGCTGACAAGGACTTGGAGCGGCGATATAGGGTAAACATACGCACTATATATTTTACTATTGCAGAGTAGAAAGGGATAAATGGATGGAGGCTCGCTGTCTATCTGTCTGGTTGATTAGCATAAAAATACTTGTAAACGAGATGCGTGCAAAATAAATAAGTAAATAGTGGTGCATGGTTGAAAAAACCGAAGAAAATTGTGCGTGAAGCTGATGATGATGATTGATGAGGTCATGGCAGGTCAGCCAACAGAATGCTAATCAGAAAAAGTGTGATTTTTAAGTTAAAAAGGGATTTTTGCAATATTAATATTTTTGATAGAAGGGCAAAAAAGCGATATGCCTCATAGGAAGGATATATCTTATATAGGCAACGAGAAGGGAAAACATAATCTTTGGTGATGGTTGTTTTATTACAAGAATGATGATGAATTGCAAGAGGGTGCGAAGCGGTACACGCCTCCAATTTGCTTATTACTACATACCTACAACTCATAAGCCTATCTAGGAGTATATTGAAAAATATGGATACTTGTAATGCGTAAAAAATTGTGCGTACACAGACTGGACACTCCCAGAAAAAAATAGTTTATGCGTGAAAACGCACTAGTAGTACACACATATTGACCATATTTTATAGAGAATGCAATAATAATATTTTTATAATCAAATCAAATTTAATAACGATAAATAATCAAGTTGAACAAGCCAGAAACATGGTAGGTTTGGTGATATAAACCATGAATATTGCGCTTCATGGTTTATATGCTTCTATTATTATGTATTATTATTGTTGCGAGATGAGTGGAGGAAAAAAAGAGGGAGAGAGAAGAGAGATGAGATGAAGAAGGCTGCCTGAGGAGCAAAAAAAATGATAAGAAAATGTAATGATAATAATAATGCGTAAAGTTGACAATGACTGAGTGGCTCACTGCCTCCGTTACAAGAAGATAGATTGGAGATACAAAATATATCTGCATACATGGACATTATTATTATTATTTGTGTCTTCTAGTGCTTTTACGCACTCACAACAGTTAGCTGGTTAACTAATAGTGCGTATGAGGAAAACGTGGTCATCAGTCAATCAAACATGTTGGCTGTTTTCTTGCAAGAGAAGTGAAGTATATAACAAGCATGTTGTTGTAGTAGTCGTCGTTAGGGAGATAGATAAGTTAGGCTTGGCATGTAAAACAAACCCATTAATAAATAAAAATAATGGACGGACACAACAGAAGAGGGAGAGAGAGAGGATATAATATGGAATGATACAAAAAAATTTGCATTGCACACGTGCACTACTTTTGCATGAGTGTCCTTTCCGAAGATTAATAATTCATTTTATTATTACGAGATGCAATGAGCTCGAAGAATAAAACTGTTACAAAATATTACAACTAAATAATAATATGCCCTTTTACATTCCTAATATGTATGTAATAGGCATTTATCCCCTAATAATTATTTTCTTGCTAAATGTTTCAGTAAGTTGATCCGTTTTTTTAAAAAAATAAAGTATTGTGCGTAGTTCTTATAGGAAATGGGCTTGCAAAATGCGTAGACAATTAGAAAATGAAAGCAGTTTTCTTTCCTTAATATATTTTTTTTATACTAGCTCATTAAAATCTACTTTGTATGCTAATAGCTTTCATTTCATTATTTTTTTATGAACGTTGTTAAAATTTTCGTATGCACTGATTTCACGATAAAGATAACAATGTCAGTGAGTACATACACACACACGACGATTCTTCTATATTAAATTGCAATAAAAAAGATGCGTGCAAATATAAATTATGCTTTAATTCTTCATTTTTCTTCATATTCAAGTCATTTGCACTCTTGCACATCTCTCCATTCCTCCACCCCCACCTCAATAAAAATATAATAGTGAAGCATGACTTGATCATTTAATTTAGTTAGCAAATGTAATGCATAATTTGTGAAGAAAAGAGGAAATAAAAATGGTAAATTGCATTCTGCCATCCAGTCTTTAGTTTTGTCTCCAATAAAACACAGGGCCAAGTCCTTACAAAGGCTTGGCTTCAGTTCCTTTGGCTCACTCAATCCATTCATCTTAATCATCATTTCTCATCATTCTTGTAGATGAGCGAAAATGTCTAGAAAACGTTGTTGAATTGTGCAGAAGTGGCTAGTTTTATTTTCGATGAGGAAGACCAAGTACCTTGTTGACTCCATGCACAAAATAAACCAAGTACTCATCTGCAATTTTTCACTGATCGCTCTCTCTCCATCCTCCTTTCCATCTCTGACAGTTTACTAAACTTATTAAGTTAAACGCAGATTAGATTAGTTTCTTTCTAGAAGGATTGGATTATGCATCATCGTCTCTCTCTGTTATTTCAGCTGCACCCTGTGTCTGCCTGCCATGCCATTGTTGTTGTTGTTTTAGCAATTTCTTTTTTTTCACAAGTGGTGTGGTGGGGGTGACGTTGACGACGACGACGACCAAGACGACGACTTAACATGACGACCTGACAAGGCATGTGGAGGAAAAACATTTTGACGGGCTTACAAAATTCTCCATGTCGAGTGTCGAGAGAGATGTCTATTCGAAATATATACGTATTTCAAGACTGAGTCTCGCTTGACATGGCAAAAAATTATTATGTTTGCGTTTATTCCATTCACTCAATATCCCCATGTCTTTGCATCTGTCTCTACTTCTTTATCTTGCTGTTGCCTATTCTGGAGCCATTTTTCTATTTTGCAATCTCTATGTCGGTTTGTGCAAACCAAGCTCAACTCTTATTTTTGCTTTCTCAAGTGAAGCCCTCCATCCCTCCCTCTTTTCTTTGTCTTCTGTTAAGAATGCAACTCAGGTAGAGAGATAGTATTGTCGTTTTTTTTGCATCATTCCTTTATTTCTTACCGAGCTTGCACAACAACAGCAAACAGAGAAAAATTACAGAGCGGATGTTATCTTGATCCGTATCAGGAAATGACCACAACAGTGAGCACAAAAGCATGGTACAGTCTTGTGCTGCTGACAATTTCCCATTTTTCCCTTGTCAAGTTGAAGCGAATGAAGTGCTGGACCATCTTTCCTCTCTCTCTGGTCGATTTGCACTCCCTCTCATATCGAAGCCAGCATGCAAACTCCATAAGTTTTCTTTCTCAGGAAAAGAAACCTAATCTTAAACAGGTATTTCTTTTTCCTCTTCTGCAATTTTTTTTCGTATTTTCCACTTGCGGCAGTAATCTCTCTCTCTCTCTTTACACATGGCGGTTGTAAATTACAGGCCCACGCACCGCACCATCACATATCATAGCAGCTCATGCCTTTTTGTTTCAAGTTCATTTGAAATCTCAGCGGGAGACCATTAAAATGATACACTGCTCAACTCATCCCGTCGTCGTCGTCATCATCAGCATCGTAATCAGCATGGTCGTCTTGCTAGATTTTCAACCTCTTTTTCTCTCTTTTTCAGTGTCTCTATCACTCTTTCTCTGTCTCACTTACAAAAACTTTTGCTGTTTTTAATGTTTGTTTATTTATTTAGAAATGGAGAAGATGAAAAGGAGGAGAACAAGAGTCCATCATTTTCTCTGCATGCCATTTGCCAAAAATAAATGATGTACGAATGCGTGTACATCAGCGAGAAAAGCAGAATAAGTACATTACTTACATAAGCTGTTGTTGTCTCTGTCGGTCTATGTGTTTTTTGTGTTTCAAAAAGAGTTGGTGTGAGTCAGAAATGATATATTTGAGCCTATATATACGTTTCACTGTCATGTCATGCAAATGCAGAGATCAATTTCATTGAAGATACTCGTAGCAAAAGTGTGGCAATGTCATGATGACTAAACTGAATTAGTTCAGCATTAGCCTTATTACTAGTCATGATCACTTACATTATCAAATTACTTTTGCAATGTTCATCTAGTACATAACCAGCCGCTGATACAATTTATCTAGAAGCCCTAGAGCTGGTCAATTCAGAAAGAAAAAAGAAAATTGCATGCATGTACATTTTGTAAATTGAACTGTGGCGACATGATCCCTTTGACTTCTTTCATTTTGTTGATTTACTTCTTTTGTAGAGCAACTGACCAAGAATAAAAACTTGTATTTTTTCCAAAGAAATCGTTTAGCATAATGATACGCATCACAGACAAGCAGTCAATGAAGAAAACGTTGCTGTTATTGCAATTTTTCTCACTTTAGTATTAAGTTGCAAGATGGCTATTCCTCAAGTCAATAAAAACTTATCTACAAAATTTCGTATTCTGTTACACATCCTTCACGACACCATCACCAGATTTGATTCAAACGATGCATAAAATTATTGCAAAAGCTACATTTTATATATGTAATGTATATGTGTTTGTTGCGTAAGCGTGATGTTATGATTAAAAAGTAACATTTAGAATGGCAAGTATTAAAACAAACAGTATACATCCGATCAATGAAAAACTGGTCACGGGTTAAAATGCAGCATGTTTTAGCAACAGCATTAATGTGATTATGTACTACTTGTTATTCACACACTTGTTGTATGTGCTGTGAAAATAAAACTTGTAATAAGCAGGACGGCCTAGCAAATTTATGGAGATGGGGCCACCAAGTCATTTGTTTTCTTCCAAGAATGGTCACGCAACTACAAGGAAGGAAGAAGTATGCAGAAATGAATCCATGCTAAAACACTTGCTGCTTTCTTAAATTGACCGATTGCCCAAGCGATCTTTAATTTTACAATATTATATAGCGAAAAGCTTAAACTTGGTAGTCCTAACAATTATTATTCTATTTGAGCATTTAAATTTAACCATGCGCATAAAATTATGCTATGACCATGCATCATTGTCACTTGCAACTGCACGATCTCATTTCTCTCCGTCTCCTTTTACAATGCAGTTTTAAAAGCACACGAGATTCTCAGTAACCACTCTTACAGCAGGTTTAAAAAAACGAAAGAAAGCTTGCAACTATCTCAAATTGAACATTAAAAGATCTTTGAGAGTTTTTCACTTTAGTACTTCATTTCATCTAAGCCGTTTTTCTGAAATTTTTGACTCGTTTGCATTTAATGAGAATCGACGACCAATTCTGATTGTACTGGGATGTGTGAATAGTTTCGCAAATGCTAATTTTAAAACGAGATATAATGCTTCCGTATAATTTTTGGAGAATTTTATGAACTTCTTTAATGATAAGGCTAATGGTTGTGTGCTGTAGATTGTTCGTAAGAATAACTTTCTTATGGACTCAATCAACATCAAAGACAAGCAAAACAATAAAACTTTTACTTATGCATCTGTTCTTTAACAACTTATAGTTATCAAAGGATGAGTAATAGCAATTTGCAATTCGTGATTGAATATTATACAAATGACCGGTCTTTGTTATTTGACTGCTTATCAAGCTTTTTTAGGATCCTTTCCTAAGTTAGGTAAGCAATATTGACTCTGTCGGAAGCAATAAATACTCGGACAGCTATCCAATATCTAACAACAGAAGTTAAATAAATTTGGCAAAAGCAATTTCTTTTGCCTTGAATGCAAGAAAGTTCACTTCATGTGTTTTGCTCAAACTCAAAGAATTGGAGTAGTAAAGTTGTGTCCTCCACTTATTTTTATGGATACTTCCTCCATCCACACAGTATCTATTACAAGTTCACTGTCATTTTTGCCTAGCATCCTCTTCCCCTCTCTGGTAAGAAAATTATGACGAGAGCTAGAAGATGTTGATGATCTGTTATTTCTCTTTTTCCCCACTACCAACTTATCTTGCAAGATGGGTAACTTTTGTGTTATCTTTTCGGAGCAATGATGATACTTATGATGAGCCACTGATGATGGTATGTAGCACAATTTTGACATGTTTTCTAGGGTTTACTATCAGGGAGAAGAGTAGCAGTAATTATCACTTTCCTTTTTTCTTTCCTCCGTTCCCACTTTACTTTCCCATCCTACAACTTAATCCACATCATCTCATCTTTCAGCAAACTACTTAAAGGATGTGCACTTGCTCTTTATCGCTGTTCCCCTCCCTCCTGCCTCGCATGTCATCATCATCATCTTCCTTATCATCTAATTTTCTCCATCTAATATATACCTATATTATATATTTATCCGACAAGTGGAAACAAAGCGAAAAACTTCTTTCCGTAAATATTTGACAAGAATAACAGCAACAACGAAACACTCGAAGAAAGAACAGAAGGAATCTTGGAACTTTTGTTCTAGCGTTAAGCGGAAGACAGACACGAGTAGCCTACCAGGAAGCATTCATATGACATTTTAGCCATTCATTCTTATTGTAGCCACTAACCAAAATTACAAATTTTATTATGATGAAGTATACAAGCTATGGACGTTCCCTTACTTTACCAATAATGCAAACAAAACGGTAAAGCGGAATAGCAATACATAAAAATACTTTTACCAGTTATCTCTCTTCTTTATACTTTTTCTCCTCCGTCCGCCTCTCCATTTCCACCATTTACATTAATCATCTTTGTAGTCTGTTGATTATTACCCATTCCATGCAACTGCAGTAGTGCTGACTGCTGTAAGACTTTTTTCGGCAAGTTAAAAGCTACCAGTTTATGTGTCGGACATGCAGTGAGTGACCTTTTAGTGCGGATAAATGCAATGATAGCTGGTAACAGCAGCAAGTGCACATCGCTGCTTTATAGCAATGCTGCATGCCAATGAAACAAATTATTTTTTCGGGAGTAGCCACATAGTAGTAAAGAATCTAGTCTAGTCCCGGCTCAGCTTAGTCTCGTATTTTAAGTGCACCCTGTAAATTGTAAGTACATATGCAGTAATAATAATTGCAGCTCATCAGCATTTTTACGAGCAGCCTATCATTTTATATGATCACAGAGCTAACTTAACAATCAGTATCCGTCCTGGTCGTCTGCATTCTACCACTGTGATGAAGGTGATACGAAAAAATGCTCATTGGTAAAATAAATGCATAATATATAATAAAATATATGCAATAAAAGGGACATGAGAAGAAAGTATGCAAGATTGATAAACGAAGGAAGAAAAGTGTTTTTGGGGCTGTTCAAACTTGCAAGAGTATCACTTTTTCCCATAATCAGTTGATTGCTGTGTATAAAAAAGTTGTGGTCATTCTCTTTGGGCGGTCCCCTAACTTAATGGTTTGTTCAGAGCTAAAGAAAGACAGAAATCCTAATTGCTCCGACGATTCCTAAAAATATATGATAGAAAACAAAGTTGTAAATATTTTGTGAGAATTGCAGTCGGTTGGTGGTGGTGGTGGTGGCTGGTGATGTGATGATATTTTATGATGACAATAATACTTTTCGGTGCAAGTAAAATGGGTAATTATTCCATGTTGACAACCAACACGGAACTGAACCCAGAAAAGAAGTTATGCTTTTATAGCTAGCCTTATAAAAACTATCGGTTCTAGATAACCACATACATCACCACCTACCACCATCACACCGTCGTCACCAGTTTTTTTTACTTAGAATTTTACGACAGGTTTACTCTTGTTCGTTAAGAGTTAGTTTTCTAGCCAATAAAATCCAATCCACTTTGTTTGATTGATCTAATAACTCTTTACTTTTTCTCTTTCTTTTATGTTTTCCTTCCTGTGTGGCTCCACTTGATGATGATGGCTTGCTCCTTGGAAAGGCGGAAAACTACAAAAGTCGTTATCTGTCAGAGAAAAGGAAGGCTCCATCATCGTCAACAACAACATCCACTACTACGACTACAACTACTACCACCCCCGCTCCTCCCACCCCGCCCCTCACATATTCCCAGTGGAAATGGCAAAATCTTGGGAATCGTCAAGGTTTGGAACAGTATCGTCGTCAAATGATGGGAGCAAACAGGAACAATAATGTCCAGCGGAATCCAGTGCAGCCGACTATAAGTCCACATTATGCTCATCATCATCAACAACAACCAAATCGCCATGGTAACGGTCGTAGCAGTAGTGATTCTGAAAATGAAGAAACTTCTAGATCTGCCATCTCGGAAGCGATTCGACACGCGATGCGAGTGAAGGATGAGGCCGAGTGTAAGGTGCCTCGTCCGAGAGTAGTTCATGTCCAGGATTTATATCCTCATCCCAGCAAGTCGTACGTTCCCCACTGCACGATTCTTCACCGCTGCTCGGATGACACGGGGTGCTGCAGACAGCAAACGGAAACGTGCGCACCAAAAAGCACCCAACGAGTTGAACTGGCGTTTTATGTAAGAACTTTTAAAATCCTTGGAGAAAAAAATCATTGAGAAGCAAATTGTTTTAAAGCAGTTTATCAATTCACTTTAACCTTTTGGTTCTAAAAGATATTAATGATCCATTGTTTTCATTCATGATTTTAGACCATATCTATAGATCAGTCCCGAGATCCGATCGTGGAACGCCTTGTGTTTTACAATCATACTGAATGTGAGTGTCGTGACAAGATGGATGAAATGATGCCCAGGGACCAGGCAGTTCAACCTTCTCGTCACTCTAAAGATTCTTCTCCTGAGTATTCACCACCCAAATTGGATCCGATCACCAATTTTGTCAAAGTCGATGACCGAGACAAAACGAAAAATTCTCAGTGGGTAGCCCACACCACACATCATTTAATGTCAATTTTTAGTACCTGAACCATTACACAACCCATAAAATTTGTCAATGTGACAGTAAATGCTTGTTTGACAATTCTTGATTTCTTTTATTTGAAGAAAAAACGCACCTGGATATGAAGTCACGACTTTCTCAGTTTCAATAATTTTAACTATTACATACTGTTACTCACTTTTGAACAGGTGTAAATGCCCTTCCGTGTTCAGCAAAAGACCATTTCCGGGAAACGGTTGCTCCTGTGACTGCTTCGATGGACAGACAAATTGTCTTGATTTGAAACGTGGCAAGGATTTTTTCAATCTTGCAGACAAATGGTATGATCAACATAAAATATTATGAATTTATGTAGTAGTAAAATAATAACGAATGATGTTTTGTTTTTTAATACAATAAAGGTGCATTCAATCTGGACAATGTGAAGTACCCGAGTGTGCATTCGGTCCTTATGTTCATTTGATAGGCAGGTGTCCTCAAAAGCGTGACATGGACGGAAATTCAAACTCATGGACCAAGTATCTATCAAGTTGAGAGAACAATCCAAATACAATGAAAGAAAACACAAGCTACCAAAACTATTACTTAAATAATATGTGCTCTTAACAATTCTTACGGTTAAAACTGTAAAGCAATCTTTCTACCCATTAATTATAAAATCATTTTGTTCATTTTATGATAAAATAGTATAAAGTAAAGTAAATATGCCATAAATCTAGTTATAATTATGACAACTATCACTATTATAGCTAAAACGCGATGATAATGGAAGGGAAGTGATCGTATTAATTGTCCAAAAATGTATTCATCCTCTTGTAAATGTAAATTTTTTAACTGTTTCATTTTACATAATAGGTCATCTTATCTATGAAATAATTAACGTTACCTTTTTTGCAATTATTTTTGTTGTAAAATAAATAAATAAATAATAAAAACAAGGAAAAATAATCTGATTGTTTTTCAGGTGAATTTATTTTTTTTTCATTTTTACTGAAACCCTTTAGTTCTGTTACCAGAACTTGACTGTTGTAAGTGATTTCGAAAAATTTACAAGCTACATAAGTAGCCGGAAGCTCCAAATACATGCGTGCTGACTAACTGAGAGTAACTGGCATGATGAAATTAATGATAATGTGATGATGAGGATTCAGAGCGCAAGGAATAAAAAGCAAAATTTGCTTTTATTAGAGAAGTGGGGACTCCCTCCTCGCTCTTTTCCTTTCTATATCTCTGCCTGCAATAAAACAAGCAGCTGCAAAGTAACCATGACGGTTTTTGTATAAAAATTGAAACAGAAAGCGAAAATAAAAGCGCACAGAGAAGAAGAGGAGGACAACGACGACATCAAAAGTGAGCAGGGTTTCATGGTTCTTCGTAGAGATGAGTGCCGTGTGAGATGAGGGAATTGTAGTACTAGTTCAGCAGCAAAGTGGCGAGCATCTTCAGTCATTCAGTGACCAGTGTGGAGTGAACATCTCCGCGTCACATCGAAAATCTCCTTTTCCATTGCATAACCGAAATACTTGCAATTATTGCATCCACGAAAAAAAGTGAATACAAGATTAAGTTCGTTTGGACTCTTTTTATATCATAAAAATTCAAAGATACACTTCATCTATCCACTATATTATTTTACATGGACACTAATTGTGAATGTGAGTGCGTGCGTTACATATTGCCCCAACGAATAAACTTTAGACAAAAACGGAATCATTGAAATATCAGCAATTTTCATCAGCACAATAACTATCCTTAAAAATTTCAATATATTGGATCCATTTATGGTAAGTACGACAAAACGATGCAACGGCTTTGAAAGAAATTCACTGGAAGTGAGAAATATATAATAACATGTATGTCTAAATTGAATAGATAACTTGATAGATATTATGAGGTGCACGCATACAACAAGTTTAAACACAAACTTATAGTATACTTGGTTTACTGACCTGCTGCTGGCTTTGACCATTTTAGGCTTGCACCAAAATAACAATCATTATCATCATCATTACAACACACAAAATGATACATGCACACACATGGCAATAATTACAAATTAGCTTTGCAAAGTCGTGTTCAAGTTTTTTTTCCACCTTCCCTGTCATCACACTCACTTGACTTGACTTTTTTTCACAACGCATCCAACTTACTTCTATCCATCATGCATGCAACCTCTTGCTTGTTGTTTTAATGCTGAACCCCCAAAAAGTTTCTTGTTTACAGAGGCGTTTCTCTTTTCACTTTTGAACACACAACATTCAGTCAGTCAACTCCAGCAATTTTTTTTCTCGTCCTCCAGCAAAATACTGTTTGTATTTTTGTGGACGTGTGTTTTCGCACATATAATGTTCATCATGATGAGTGTTGAACCAACTTGTCGAAAATCAAATATCACACGCCACCACACACACTCTCACATCATTGCACCAAACAGAGTAACTGACAAATGGAACATGGCAGTTTTGACCATAAGCTATACACCTATCACATCAGTATCATCTTCAACATAATAGTAGAAGCACTTTTTAACACTACACTTTTACTACCTATTATGCAAGTGGATATATATGGAAAGAGGTAGGTAATTACTATACTCGCGAGCTTATTATTGCAACATTATCTCTGGAAAAAATAACAGTTTAATAGATTTTTATTTCACGTGTCGTGTCCAGCCGACTGCAAATAGTGCGTGATTTGCTGCTGAAGAGCCTCTTGTTATTTCCTCCTCCATTTTCTTTTTTGGCTCTCTTCGTTTTCCTTCAAACATTGTTTTGTAAACACACGCATTTTTTTCCTCGGACGACCTCTTTTTTTATCTGTTAAAAAGTTAAGTTCACTGTCGGTAACAGCAGCAGTCAGTCAGTTGACTAAGTTTGGGGTTTTTCCATGAGGATGATCATCATTGAGGAAGTCTTTCTTGGTTGCTTGTTGTTCGCGTGGCCTTATGCATTACTGCATTTTTCTAGGCCTTTGCCAGAGGAAGAAAGTGGAGGAAGAGAAGAGGAAGATGTGAATGAGAGGCTTTTTTATTGTGAAAATATATTTTTTGTTCCGGCACTTTACTTTCTGGATCAGCTAGAAAAACCAGAGTTGTTTAAAAGTAGCGAAAAGTATTATATTGTTTTTGTGGGAGTATCATGAGTGGAGTGCAGATAAAAAAATAAGAGGAAAAGGAAGAAAAATATTGCGCAAAGTATAAAAGATAGCAGAAGAGAATAGATGAATCTCAGTAAAAGTTTATTATTATTATTTTAGAAAGCATTTAAGTAAAAAGTACCATACCAAAAGGATAGTCTGGTGTGTCAGTGCTGATCTGCGTTTATATTTTGGAAAAGAGGGGACAGGGCGGGGGATGATGGCATGATACACTTGTCAGTTTTCTTTTCACAGCAGCAAGGAAATGCATTCAAGTACATGCTTACAAGACAGTACTAGCAGACAAGCTTTCACCCTTTATTTCCCGGATTTACTGCTAAACTTTGTTTTACAGAAAAGAAAACAAGGGAACATTTTCTTATGACCTTTTTCCTCCTCTTTCCTTTTCCTCTTTCCTTTATTCCACTCCAATACAAACGCATGACAGCCGAGAGTTTCGTTTTCAAATCATAAAACACTGCACTGCTGAAAACTTGCTTTATGATGGGTGCTACTACTATTACTGCACTGCAAAGTTTATCTTCTTGAGAGAAAATGAGTGATCGTTAATGGTGCATGCACTGGCACATCAGCAACATATCGCATTATCTTCATCATCACCGCCACCACCATCAAGAAGCGAAAAAAGCAAAAGTGCATCATATCCTGCCTCTTCTTCTGTTTCAACGCTGCTGTTCATGATGCCTCGATCGTCGTTCTATCTTCCGTGGCAAACTTTTTTGTTTAAGAAACTCCTTAATCTTCTTCATCATCACTTGAGCATCTTCTGCTGGGCATAATTTTCACAGCAAAATCCTTTTTAATGTAGAGGTCTTTTATGTAAAGTAAAGTTCCAAAAAAAGTTCAGATGGACTTACTGATCTCTACGTACACCTTCATTCGAACTTTGGTTCCTATTTTCAGGGAAGCTTATACTTTTTGGCCAGAAAAAAAGTCATGCATGCATGATGCAGTTTTTCAAGAGTATAATGACGATCGGGGTGTGAGGCATGATGAATGTTATTCAAGGCGATAGTGAATCTCTGAATGATCGCATCAACGTGTGCGTAGTTTACGTTCCATCATTTTCCTCGTGGTCGTCGTGTGAAGTTTCATAAGCATACATTTTTTAATCCATATTAAAATCAGATTCAGTAACAAGAACGGCAACAACTGCAACAGCAAAAACGTGGAAGTTTTTTACTGCTTGCTTTGCTACTCAGCTTCATAATATATAGTTAACATGATCTTTCGCTCTTTCCCTCTCTTTGATCTTCTCTTTATCTCTTTTTATCATTTTGTTCCCTACCTTTCATGCTCATCTTGTTCTCTACTTTTGCTGCCTTTTTCTGTCTGTGTTTACTTATTCAAGCGTGAATTACTGTTTTTTGAGTGCGTGGTATAGGGAGGGAGATACGTTTCAGAGATACATAATAAACCTTGTCATCAAAATACGTAAAAATGGGTGAAAAAAGAAATAAAACATTATGTACTGTATAATATTAAGTTTTACCAAATTTGTACAACATGCACTTATTTAATGCTTACATTTCTGTCGAGTTGAAATAATACAGCTATTAAAATTGAACAAAGTAGTGAGCGAAGCGATTGCAGAATTTTTGGGATATTTATGAGAATACTGCGTGGCTCCCTTTCTGCCACCGTACTAAATTCGTAATTTATATTGACAGGATAGAAGCAGTGTGAATTTTTTTGGGGAAAAATCGCATATTATTATTTATGAAAGGGACGTGATATTTCTACTATTATCTGTCATATAGTACAGAGTGTGTTCAGTAAAAAGAAACTGAGGTGGGAATTGTATGTAAATATATTTATTTCATGTATGTATACAGGGAAATATTATGATGATGACCTTGATGTTGGTGATGTTCGTTAGCTGCATCATATTCACGCATGGTACTTGGTTAACGTTAGGTATATAATCAAAATATATGCCATGGGTGCGTAAATATGGTTAGAATTCTATAAAAGTCCTAGCAGAGTCCTTGGTGGCATGCGTGCGCTGAGAGAATTGATTTTCAACGCTTGCATGTCGTTAAATTGGTTTGCCATTATGGTGATTTTTTCTGGGGAGAAATTGCAAAAATTATATTACAAATTTGGCTTTAAAATTGGGAAAACGCATGTTTACTTTTTATTGACAAATTTATTTGACAGGGTGAAACAAAACGACCTTCACGACACGAGACTTGCATAAGATTTTTTTGGATGCGTTTTAACCAAGTTTGTTCTGATTGCGGGGGAGGGGACAATGAAATTGCCTTGAAATTGTCTGCAACAAAGTATGCATATAACTGTGCAGACGACAACGTTAAGAAAGTTCCTTCGAAAAACAAGAAAAAAAAATGTGTAAAAACAAGATAAACGGTTTTCACTGTAGTAACTGTGGTTGCTAAGTCGGTGTAATTATAATTTCTATAATTAAGAGGAGATAAAGTATAGCATATGCACTTTGTTGTTTCTGGAATAGTCTGCAAGTTGTTTTTCGTAGAGAATGGAGCATAATAAATAGATTTTCATGCTATTTTTCTCTTCCATGCATCCCATGAAGACGTAGCTCTAAGGAAAAGTTGTTGAAAGAAAAAAGTCACGTCTCAACAACAACTCTCTCGCTCATTGCTGCACCATTTACTATAATGAAAATGTAATAATAATAATAGCTATAAAACTTTAGCATAAATAGCTGCAATTCTTGCACACACAAAAAAGCTAATGTCGCTTTTTGTTCATCCTTTTATCTCCCCTTCACTACCACCGCAACTTCCATTGTATGTAGTAGTAAAACTGCAACTGCTTTGTCTTTTCCCTGTATTTCATTCCTAGACTCATTTACGGGCTTCTTTAACATACAAGCTTTTTTTCTGACTACGTATTTGTATTCACTTGCAACATCTACATAAACATTCTTTCCTTGATCGTCATCAACACAAAATTTCTACAAAGAAACACCCTCATCATGTTGTCCGTTCTCTCAAGGCAAAACTAACAAAAACACGAAAAACATTTTTTTTTCGGAGAGAATAATAAAATTATACAAAACCAACTAAATCTTATTTTCTTTTCCATTTTATTTTCATCTTAAATCTAAGCAAAACAATCTGCACAGCATAATTTATCGATATTTCCTGCTGATTTGCAAATTTCTCAAAGCACAAAAAAATATGCTGCCATGCAATATTTCCATCATCAACATCAGTGAATGTAGAGGAATAATTGGTAGATACATCTGAAAGCAATGTTACAAGTAAAAAGTATTATTGGTTTTTCGCATAACCAGTTGGTCCACTGTTGGGCTTAGGTCAAGTTATTTAACAGATACTGCATTATAAGTCGGTACAACATATCGGATAAACTCAAAGTAAGAAAACAGATTCAGCCAACAAACAAGGCAGGACAAAATCAAGCAATCTATTCATACTGCTGATTTTTTATAGATTTTGGTTGAAACTTTAGGTAAAGCTATGTTACTTGGTAACTTGAGTATACTAGACTAGACGTCATGATATCGGCATCATCCTTTACTTATATTGCTCCGGTCATTTTTATTATTCGCAATTCGCAATGTCAAATGATAAAAAATGTACATACTCTGCGCGTGTGGCCTGAACCAAGTCACCATAGTCAAGCCAACTTGGGTTCACCAAGTCTTTTGGCTATTTATAGTAGTCAGTTTTATCGCTTTAGATACGGAGACATAAGATTTAAAGTAAATTAAAGTAATCTTCTGAACTCAAACTGATTCAATAGATGTAATAGAAACTCTGGCTAACACAAGACGAAAAATAATATTTAAGTACGAAACCGTTCGTCAGCTCAACGTCACCGTTGAGTCAGCAACATTATTTTTTTACTCTCCTTCCGTCAAAGATAGAAAGCATATTATATGGCTTCCACTTGATGATGCTAAAAGCATTACATGAGTCTTAACATTTTTATGATTATTTATTATTATGGTGATTTGATCACTTGATCAACATCATTTTCCATATCACACACCAACGCCAACAACATCCGCTCACTAGAGAAAAAAGCTCAACTCTGTATACGACGACCATCTCCAGAGGAGCAGAGTCTGCTCCATAGTCTGCAGACATGTACTACTTTTGATATACAACATTAGCTGTGAATTTAAACATTTAAGCATATATGGAGACTAGACGGCAACCCACTTTGCAAAAATAAAACTAATAAATCACAAACTGTGAGTGATCCCATACAGCACATCATCACCAACCAAAAATTAACTAGCCATTTATATTTTCTCGCGTTTCTTAGACTAGTACTTGTTGTGGATGAATTTGCAGTGTATTAGGTATGTGGGTGCAATATTATGGTGATGTAATAAACTTTGTACACACCAGAGGAAAAAATATTAACTCTTCTCCCATTCTGGTTGATTACTCGCTGAAAAATCCTCAACAGCAGCAGTCTGTGCAAGGCAGAGTGGAAGAAAAGATCATTTCAAAAAAGCACACAGAGATCAAACACAAGCCATCATCATCAGCATCATCATCACCGTTCAGATCGTTGTTGTTTTTCTTGCAAATATTTACACAGTGGAATGCTGAATGCGTGCATATATAACAACACAAGGAAGCAAGAAACATTTTAAACTGATAGATTCTGCGATTATCGCATAAACAATTTTTTATTTCACTTCTCTTTTTTGCATGCCACAATTTTTCAGTTTTACGCGACAGACAGAAGCATAAAAAAATACAGTGGGTATATCCCGATCTTCAGGAAAAAGTGACAATTTTCACGTCTACGTCTACCATAAACTCGCCCTTTCTTCCCGTTGGTATGAGAAAATCGTTGTAAATGGGCGTATAAACTAAGAATAAACTGAGAAAATTATTACAATTGTACGTGTCAGGCAACAACATCACGGACAAGTAGGCAAATAAAAAATTATAATTAAAAAACTTGTGTATCCCTTTGTCTACATCTTTGCAAATAATGCATTTTTTATGAAGCGATACATAGTAGCAAGGTGGTGGCAGTGACGCTTGTAAGAATAAAAATAATAAAAGACCAACATAAAATTGACGTTTCTGTGTATTCGTGTCAGTAGTGAAGTTGTTGTAAGGAGTCACTTGTCACTTTACATTTAGCGGAAGCCGAAAGTGAAAAGTTGGTATAATTGTTTTATGTTGTGACTACCAAAGTGCATTACAGTAAATATATCAGGAGAAGGATGATCATCGCATCTCTCTCTCTCTCTCTCTATTTCTCTTTATCTGTCTGATAGGAGGAGTGATTTGTTTAAAAGAGTAAAAGTGCAAAAACATTTCTTGTCCAAATAAATAAATAAATGGTAAGACAGCTAATTTTATTTCCATTAAGCAGAGAGCCCATATTATACCTCTATTTCTTCACAAGTAAGAGAATAGTGCAAAGCTCACATGTGTAAATTGCTAATGGGTTTGTTCACTCTCTTGCTCAACTCAATTCACCACACGCATACTTTGTACTTGGTTATTTGTGTGAGAAGATGAGAGAGAGATCAACCGACACGGCGAGACGACCTGAATGAAGTGTTCATTTTGGTTCATTGATGAAAAGGGAAAAGAAGAATAAAAAAGTGTGAATGTGCATTTTGATTAGGTAATAACCGGCACAAACTATCTATGAGTGTTTATTGTTTGTTGATGACTTGCCGCTGGCAAAATTGCACTTGCTGATGCTCTGTGAAGTTTTTTTTATAGCAGTGGAGGAGTTGGCAAAATTTTCAAGTATTTATGTATATCAGTGACCTAAGCTAAGATGAACATTTTTGTACAATGAGCCATTACTACAATTGTCAACAGTGACAGCAAAGGTACATAGACAATAGTTTGTTAGCAAAAAAGTGTTAAGGATCATAGGATGACTGACTTTTTATTGAACTTCTAGTCTGGTCAGTTATCAGACAAGAATTATTATTACTATCGAAATAGCTCAGTGGTTGTGACCAGTGACATAGGTCGTTTAGTACAATATAACATTATCACGAGAAATAATCCATTTTGGCCAAAAATGGTGCCATTGTTGTCGGCACCATCATCGTCATCATCAACGTTAAAGTCAACAGCAGAAGCCGGGTTCACCCCAATGAGCAGTGTCAGTAGTGTCCATTATCATTTAGGTCGTCGTGGCAATTGTTACAGTAGTAAAGATAGTACCAGTGGTCGTGGTAGCAGAGATAAAAACAGTTATTATCGTGCCAGAATCATCTCCAACAGAAAAAACATCACCATGGCCACCACATTAGTAACAATGGCTACAGCCATCTTTATGTCATGCCTGCTTATGAATGTTGCTCTTGTTGAGGCTACCACAGACATTTTATCGTCATCATCATCGTCATCAACAAATAATAATAATAAGTTCAGTTTTAGCAGTGCTCTAAATCATAGCAATAGTGTATTCAGCGGCGGAAGCCAAAATTCATACACTCATCGTTTCAAAGGACTTGACAGAATCTTGAATCGTTTGGATGGTCGAGGTAGCAGCCGAGGCGTGGAGGCAACTGCCACAACTGGAGGGAGTAATACAGACAGTAGCTTTGCCAATACAAAGGTAATTAACTTACGAATAATGTATCTATGCAATCTTGTAACTTTCTTATTGATCAACGATTATTTTACTTGTCGGTCACCTTGAAAACGTTTTATGCATTTTTTCGCAATTGGTACAACCTTGAGTTAAAAATCTTGCTCGGGTCATTTAGAAAGTTCAAAGATAACATAATCATATAGGAACATGATATGTGCTCAATAGAAAGACTGACGATAATGGTATATTAGCACTGAGAGCATTGTCGAAATTTAATTACATCTTTTAAAGAAATTTAATCAAGTAAATTAAATGAAATAAAAAATAGAGATATCATCCAATTAAGCGAAAATGCAAAGAATGAATGGAGAGCCATCTTGAAAATAATTAGTGTCAATCCTATCATTTATACAGCAAGAGAAGAGTTCACATTTTTATCAGCATAATTATTTTATACCACACACATGGACTGACTGACAGATTGCTCCATATAGTTGTCAGTTGAGCGAAAATGATGGATCACGCTATCCTCTATTCCAGTAGTGTAAAGCTACACACGCTGTCATAAAAGAGACAGCGAATGGAGATCAAATTTTGTGAAATGTTGTGATGCCTGTCATACACGAGTATTTAGTATGATTGATAGGAAATATAGTTTTCTTTTGATTGTCATTTTGATTTGCAGGATCACTTCCAACCCTCCCATCATTTTCCACAACAACGAAGATTTTTGTCAGGTGGGAGCAGCAATGATGAAATGCCAATAACCTCTGATACTGCTGGTAAGCCGAGCGTCTCCTCATCTGCATCTCATCAGCAGCATCGGGCTTCTCCATCTTCTTTCCCTGCACTTTCAAGTTTAACGGCAATTGGAGGGGGAGGTTTTAAAACTCCAGGAAAAACATACTTTGATGCGGGGGAAGACGAGGATTTGGACGAGGACGCGGACGATGATGACTCGTATGAAGAGGCTGATGAGGATGACAACCATGACGAGGAACTGCTCAATGATAAAATGTCTAATTGGGTAAGCAACCATGCAATGATTATATATGTATATTATTGTGTTTCTGGGAGTGTGAGAGACAAGGAATTATTAAGACTTTCCATGCAGTCATGGTGGTTGGGTTGATGATGAAGATGATACCGTGGTTTTTTCGCTTTCTGGTGACAAATTGGTGTAAAAATTGGATACTCATTTGGTGAGGAATTGGGAGAATGAGTCAGCGGCGACAGCGGCACTGGACAATGCACCTCTTTGTTCCCTTCTTAATGTCAAGCCACAAACCTTCTCAACAAATTCATGCGGTTGTGGTCGAGGTACGGAGAAGAGAAGGGGCAACTTCACAATTTCATCTCCTCTTCGTATCCATTACAATGTGCCCAAGTAAAGAGGATTATGAAGGGATCTGTTTCTCTTTTTTTGCCGCAACATATGAAATACTCGGTTCAGAATGAACGAGGTATATATCTTAACTAGAAGATTTTTTGTCGATTTTGTACTGGATTCTGGCGGTTGATTAATGACAGATTTCAGTTTCAGGCAGGAAGAGAAAATGATCTCATCATGGTCATCATCATTAAATATCTCATTTTTGCTTTTCCTCTACTAATTGTATACATGGTTTTGTGGAAAAAATCACATGCATACTTGATACGGTTATTGACTAAGCATGCTCATTGTTAAGGATAAACTTATTATGTGGATTGCCAAGTACATTTATATATTTTATGTTGAATTTCAATCGAATCCTCAAAAAAAACTCAGACTCAGAATAGATTTTTCATCGGGGTGGTCCTATCTATCGATGACTTTTTTCAAAACCTTAAAGTTAATCTCAAAACTAAAATATGTACACAGGGCAGCAAATAAATTGCGTCACTAGCGACATGAATAAAGTGAACGATTGATTCAGTAACATATTATAAATTCCACTTGTTTAGTTAATGATAGTGACAATTACCAATCAATGTACTATTCAAGCTTGTCAGGCCAAAAAGTTGTTTTTAAAATGAAATGAACATTCTTGCTGCTGGTGCCGCATTGCATGTTTCTGTACCGACATTAGACAATGTACTTCCTCAATTCACTACCGAATACCGGGTTTTTCATCTCTCAACTTTCGACTCACATCAAATCTATCTTTTTGTTGCATTGCATGCATGCATGTCTCTATGAGATTCAGATTTTTGTTCGTTTCTTTCTTCCTGCTGTCGGCTATTTTGATCTCTTCACCGGCACTGATCATCATGATGATCATGCTGTTGATGGGATACTCATGCAATGCAGCATTGCAATGATGATCGCAATCTTTCACTATCTATCTGACTGTGACGACGACTACGATACTACATACCTACTTGTTTATCAAACCACGATCAAAATCAAAATGCAATTCAATCCAAGTCATTGCAACGCATGCAAGCCAACAGATAAAACGAAAGAGAGGAAACCCAGAAAAAGAAAATCGTGTCAGGAGGATTACTTGTCTCTTTCAAATTACATCATCGACCGGCGCTTCATCATTCCATTCCACTCGTTTTTTCTTTTAAATCCAAACTACCGTCTCTCTTTAATTCTTTAATACGACAACATGCACATAACATACCTACATGAACTTGTTGAATATTTTATATCTTCTAAGAAAAAAATAACAGAAAAATCAAGTAAAGTGAAAAGAAATAAAAAAATCTCATGATTTCCTAAGGCATCATCATCAGTTATCGTTATCCTCTCAATACAACTAATAAATGATGCAATGCTGCTGCATTGAGCTATTGTACTTGCTTCCTTTTTTCTCCTTCCTTTCCCACTAATCTTGTTATTTATTACCTGTGTACGCATTCACTCACACAGCAACACACGCATAAAATCACGAACAGAAATTTTTCTTCTAATCCGGTCTTCTCTATACTGAGGTTATGGATGAGGATCATGATGGAACACTTTGATAATAAATCCTCCTCCAGTCCAGCAGCATCCAGCAAGCAGTCGAGGAGGAACAGATAGTGAAAAAAAATTGATTTGAAAAAGTATGAAATGAAAATATTATCGGCAATCTATTAGCCTTCCAGATCATGATCGTCATGATCATAATGATGATGAGGATGATTAGAAAAAAAATATAATAATCTTTCCTATCGTGAGTTCAGTAGTTTCAATGTTGTCGGGCGGACTAGAAGAGTATAACCAAGAAATTTATTATGTACATCGAACTGTTTAGCAGTCTCATCAAAGCACGATTCATCATCATCATCACCAACTGCATCTTCAGCTTCTTCGTCTCTTGGCAATATTTACCATGAAGAAGAATTTTCTTTTACAGTTGACTCTCTCTCTCTCGTTTGAATGAATGAGAAGAGAATGTGTAAAATATTTGGGTATGAAAAAATGCCGATCTGACTCGAGTCATTAGCATGCTCATAATAAATATCATAGTCATGGTTTATTAAAATTACTGATTACCCATTACAATCTTCATCTCCATTAACAAAAGATGAAGCAATAAATTAACGAAAGAATCAAAATGTAGAAAACCAGCAAATAGAGAACAGGAAAAACGAAACTAGATTGAAAATGTAAGCATTTTCAAGTTACAACTGAATACGCAGACGGACAGACAGTCAGAGAGACACTTAGCAACATTGCTACCACTAATATTGCTCCTATTAATTCTAATTCTAATTACTTTTTTGTGAAGGAAAGATAGAGCAATGAATGCAGCAGGGATATAAAGAGGGACAGGCTTATCTTTGTGGGGTAGCGCTATGAGGAGAAGAATGAAACGCAGCTACTCTCGCACATGTGAAATGAGAAATAAGGTGCTCGGTTCGAGAATGCACGGAAGATACTGAAACTATACAACTGTCACGCTTTATTGTAAGAAAGCGTAAGGAAAAAATACAACTATATACAAGATCCCAAGTGATCTGACGCATAACTCCGTCCCTAGAGAGTCACGGGGTAGTCACAACCCAGTCATCACACAAAGGCATAAACGAGAATCTAGCGATCAGGCTATAGCTAGTCTGAGGAGTGAGGGAAGCTCACTCCATATATATATGGAATGGTGCGGACGTACCAGACTGCGTCTCGCAGCTAGGGTCCGCAGAACAGAACATAATGTAGGACACTACATCTACATAACAATACTCAACTCAATAGGCAAATAGTAAGGAGAATCCTTACAGAGTCCCTCCCCCAAGCACAGCTTTATCCCCTTGAAGTCTCTTCAGAGCCTTTCGCCTCCTTCTATTCTTCTTTTTGGGCTGGATTGCTTTGTTCCTTGGGTTGCTGCAGTGTTTTGCAAAATGTCCAGTTTCTCCGCATTTGTAACACTGTGATGGGTTGATGGGAAATGCAGGGTCTTCTTCTCGAGCTGGTGAGAGTGCAACCGTTGGGGGACTGAATTCCATCAGTCGCTTGATAGCCCAAAAGTCATCCTCTGGCGGAATCCGTGATGCGATCTCATCGTACACCGTGAAAAGTTGTCCTAAGGTTTTAGGGGTTGGTTTTGGCAGGAGCCGTTTTACGGAGTCGTGTAGTCCAGTGATGGCCCTAGGGAAGCAGCTTGCTATCCGGAATGTCCTCCACACCACGCACTTCACACATACTAGTAAATATTCTATGAGCAAATTCCTGGGCGTGTTCACCTGGTAGTTGCTTGTACGCTTTTACCGGAACGTTATATAAATTTAGCATTTTCTTACAGTAAGGAATATTATTCATTTGGAGATTTCTACTAGAATAGAAAATTTTTAACAGTTTGAAAATTTTTGTGCTTCTCCGAGCTGGTTTAGGATTGGAATGAAATATTTTGTTGCATGCACTAGCCTATGTACTTAACTACTTATTTCTAGACTTACATCTACTTTATTTAAATTTTACTCGTCGGAGGTAGGTACTACTACGTCGGACGGCTTATCATAATATTTCTTGAGGTTTTTGACATTGTGAATACCAACACTTTCCTGACTATTCGTTGTTTGGAGTTCAAATGTGACTTTACTACATGGTCTGATTACACGAAACGGTCCACTCCAGCGAAGTGCAAACTTTTTCGTGATACCTTTAGCTTTATCTGATAAGAAGTGAGTTTTCAACAGAACAAGGTCTCCCTGAGCTATAGTTATTGGCTTGTGTCTTCTATTGTAATGTTTCTGTTGCTGCATGTGAGCTTTATCTATGTTCTTCATCGCCTGAGAATAGATGCTTTGCAGCTTGTGTACAAGTTCTGTTTGGTATTCTAATCTAGACTGGAATTTTATGTCGTTATCTTCGTTACTAATTTGGTTATCAAAGGGCAATCGTACTTCTCTACCAAATGTCATCATTGCTGGGCTAAATCCCGTCGTATCTGATATTGCAGTTCTTAAAGCTAGAGCAGTGGTGGCAATGTACTCATCCCATTTTCGCTGCTTAGCTGCAACATAAGATGAAAGAATGCTTCGAATGTTTCTATTTACTCGCTCTGTTATGTTAGACTGAGGGTGATAAGTCGTAGTGTAGACATGTTTTATTCCCCATGATTTACATAACTTTTCAAATACATTGCTTCGGAAATTTGTTGCATTATCACTGAGCAATGCTTTTGGAGCTCCCCAACGGCAGAAGACTTCTTCTTCTAGCACCTTTGCAACTGTAGGTGCTTTTGCATCTTTTAGTGCATACAACTCTACCCATTTACTGAAGTGGTCGGTAACAACTAAAAGAACTGTTTTCTTGCGTTGAGTCGTTGGAAGTGGGCCTACCATGTCTATTGCGAGTAGATCCCAACAGCCATATACTTTTGTACTTTGCAATTCTCCGTGTGGCTTTGTGCTAGGATTTTTGACCTTCTGACATGTTTCGCATGACTTTACAAATGCATAAATATCAGTTTGAATCCCTAGCCAGAACACACGTTGCATTATGCGGTGTATTGTTTTTCGTATACCCATATGGCCAGCATGTGGTGAGTTATGAAAATATGATAGAATTCTTTCTCGGAGACATGTAGGTATATATGGTAATTGTGTCCCTGTTCTAGTTGTCTTGTACAAAATACCATTGAGCATAGTCATGCCTGGTGGCAATGATTTTACCAGAGATTTAACTTCTTCGTCGTTTCTTTGCTCTTGCTTTATCTTCTCTAATGTTATATCTGTAGTGATTGTTTCTAAAACTGTGAAATGAACATTGTGTATGGGTGGATCCATCACACTTTTCTCGTCTTCTTCTTCGGCCTCACCTACAGGGTTTCTGCTAAGAGCATCACTCACAAAGTTTAACCTACCTGGGCAGTGTTTAATCGATGGAGAAAAATCTTGGATTTTTAGAGCCCATCTCATAAATTTTGAGTTCACCTCTTTCATCGTGTTAAGCCATACAAGTGCTTTGTTATCCGTTTCCAGGATGAACTCTTGACCGTCCAGATAATGTGCAAATTTTGAAAGATTCCATACTATGCTTAAACACTCTTTTTCAGTTGCATGATATGATCTTTCCGTTTTTGTGAGTGTACGACTAGCAAAAGCAATTGGTCTTTCATGACCGTCGACTGTCTGCTGTGCAAGAACTCCCCCGATCCCCAGGTCGCTTGCATCAGTCCTGAGGATGAAGGTTTTGGTGAAATCTGGAAATGCTAGCGTTACAGTATTGCATATATGATCTTTCAGTGATTGAAATGCTTCAATTTGCTCTTTGCCCCATGTAAAATCTACTCCATTGCGTGTTAACTCTATTAGTGGTTCTGCAATATTTGAAAAATGGGGAATGAAGTGCCTGTACCATCCGCATGCGCCTAAAAATTTTCGTACTTGATTAGCATTTCGTGGTGCCCTATAGTCTCGTATAGGTTTTGTTTTATCTGGGTCACTCTCGATCCCATTTGTAGTCAATTTAAAGCCTAAATAGTTGATTGCGGTCTCACCAAATGAACATTTCTCAATATTCGCAGTAAGTTTAGCTTCTTTCAGCTTTTGCATTACATATTTAATATGTTCTAAATGTTCTTTCCATGTTCGGCTAAAGATGATCAAATCATCCAGGTAAATTTCAATGAACTTGCCTCTGGCTACCGTAAAAATTTTATTCATGAGTCTCTGGAATATGCTGGGCGCAGTTTTCAATCCGAATGGCATTTTCATGAACTCAAATTTTCCTTCATCGCATATAAAAGACGTATATTTTATTGAATCAGGGTGCATTTTTACTTGCCAATAACCTTTCCGTAAATCAATTTTTGATATGAAGCATGCTTCACCGAGCCTTTGCATCATCATGTCTATTCGCGGAATTGGATATGGATCATTTTTAAGTTTACTATTTACTTTGCGCATGTCTACACAAAAGCGATAACCATTTGTTTCCTTCTTCATGTGTATAGGAGATGCCCATTCTGAAGTTGAAGGACGAATAATGCCTAACTTGAGCATTTTATCTACATGCTCTTTTATGGCTTGCCTTTTCACAAAAGATGTGGGATAAGGTTTTTGTGCAATGGGGGGTCCATCAACCTTTAGTTCGCATTGCACCACCTCTGTGCATCCTATTTTGTCACACATGACCGTGGTCAACTGAGATAACAGATTGTCTAGTTGTGTTTTCTTCTCGTCATTCAGACCTTTTAGTGCACACAAGACTGCATCTGCATTTGTAAATTTGACTTGCTTCTGTGGTTTATATGAAAAATAAAAACAAGCTTCTGCCATGTCAATTATCAGTTTTGCATGAATCATGAAGTTTGTACCAATAATTACTGGGAATGGTAGATTCTCGAGAATGAGGAAACGATAAGAAAAATCTTTAGAGAGAAATTTGAATGATAACTGACATGCACCTCTTGGTTTAACTGTTGCTCCGTTTCCTAGTGTAACAATTGGGAGGTCTTTGCAATGAATGTCTGCATTCAACTGCTTTGCTACCTTTTCTGTTATGAAACACTCGGATGCGCCAGTATCTAATAATGCATGTTGTTTTTCATTTGAGAAATAGAGATAAGCTTTTGGAGTCAGTTTTGTATTTGTTTCAATGGAAAGCATATGAGACTCCGTAGCATTGCTTTCCATTTTTAGTTTTCCTGACTGTCAGTGGAGGGTGAGGAGGATGATGACTTTGCCTTCTTTTCATCATATTTTTTCTTGCGGCAGTCATCTTCAATGTGCCACTTCTTTCTGCAGTAGCTACAAAATGGTATGTTATTTTCTTGTTTGTTTTCTGTTGACGCAGATTTGCTTTGCTCCTCACTTTTTTGCTCTTTTTCGTGTGAAGGTGAAGACACTATTTTGTCTTGTTTGCCTTTAAAATATGGTTTATTTGCGGGCTTAGCTGACTGAGGGTCTGTGCTTCTAGCACGCAATAGGTGTTTTCGTTCAAAAGTACGTATTTTGTTAATTGTGTTTATCGCTGGGCGAGCGATGCAAATGAGATCTTCGACTGTACTACATTTAGTTTTTATCTCGTTAGCAATTTCAGGCAAGCATGAGTTGGTGATTCTATCGACTATTTTGTCTTCTGCTATACTTGGATCTATCTTTCTCATGAGTGAGTGTATTTCCCATGCAAACGTTTCAAATGCCTCATCTAGCTTCTGATTTTTGCTGTAAAGTTTTTGAATGAGAAGGTCTTTTGTCGTGTCACAGTCCTCATATTTATAAAATGCAGCCGTAAATGAGTTCCAATCTGTGATTGTAGGTCTTTTTGCTCGCCACCAATTTGCTACATCTGAGTTTTCCTCAAACAGTCGACCAGCGACTTTATGCCAATTCCCTTTTACTATGCCTTTTAATGTGAAAAATTCTTCGACTTCTGCAATAAAGCCATGAGATGTCATTTTATTTGGTATGTATTTTGGGAATGGTAAGCCCTTTGCTGCGTCTACATAATGAGTAGTGTGCGGAATATGAGGAGGAGGAGGAGGAGGAGGAGGTGGTGGTGGTGCTTTCGATTTGCCCCCGCTGCCACCACCACTGCTCATAGCTGTTTTAATTGCTGCTATCTCTGTTTGGCAGTTTGTGACCATTGTGGTCAACGCATCAATTTTTGTAATGATATTTGATGCTGAAATCTGTGAATTCGCCATCATGTTTGTATTGCCTAAAATTGCGGTTTTGACGTCAGTCAACGCTGCCGTTAGACTGTCTTTCACGTCTGTTATTTGATTTTTGAGTTCTTCTACCATGGTTAGGATGCACTAATCTGGAGTGACTTGGTTTCTAAATAGGGTTTTTATTTTGGTCTGACTATTATGCTGAATGTATACCTTGTCAGGTCTAGAGAGTTTGTATGCAAAATGTCAACCTCTGATATATAGCTAATCTATTTTTGATCGTATTTCTAACCTATTTATAATTTTTGGTAGTAATCACTATTCATTTTGTATTGTATCTAAACAATCTAAGTTTTAAGTATGTGTAAGCTGCGCGCAGTGTATAGTTTCGGTTTATAATTGAAATGAAAATTGTGGGGTTTATATTATATATTATTTAACCTTTTTTTTCACTCAATTTGATTGCTACAGTATTTGTTACTTTTGAAGTGTGTGAAGCGTTTTTGAAATTTGTAGCTTGCTTGGGTTTCAAAAAGATAATTTTACTGAGCTTTAGGAGTTGGGCGCCAATATGTGGGGTAGCGCTATGAGGAGAAGAATGAAACGCAGCTACTCTCGCACATGTGAAATGAGAAATAAGGTGCTCGGT
>JAQIXX010000269.1:0-72305 GCA_034700605.1 Willowsia nigromaculata | reverse complement strand
TAAACCCAAACAGAAACGTGCAAAATGAAAACCTGATTTTGCAAGAGATGGGGTTCATATAATATCATTAATTAATACTCATATGACTTAAAACAAAAGATGTAGACATTTACCCCATTGGTTGACGGTCATTTCTAATGGGAAAAAGTAAACAGCTTTCTATCGGATGCCAATGTCATAATTGTCAGCTTCCAACCAGAAAAAAGAAACACGAAACATTATCTATACTCGTGACATTTGTGATTCGAAAATATTGGAATCGAATATCGAAGTCCAAAACCTCAAATAAATGAAGAAAGGTAATACAAGTGTTGCCACTCCTTTGGATATAAATTGTGTAATTTTTTAGAGTAGACTAATTTTGAATCAAAATTATGCACGATCAAAGCAAAGTACAATAATATTATTAGTCTTGAGTTGTTTATTAGATAAAGTACTTATTGAAATATTGTAATTAGTACTTCTGCTGGTCAAAGTAGTAGTTTTCTGGTTTGCCATTTAATTAATATTTCCTACTCTTCATGAACTTTACTAGAGATAAGTTAATTTGTCATAAGTCTATTTCTAGAATCATTATCAATTTTTGTAGTGTCTTTCATGGGAAGGAAAGTAGTATAAATAGGGAAACATTTTTTTCATAACTTATCAGTCAAGCAGTTAGCAAAACATAGAAGCTCTTGCACTTGCAATTCTTTCAAAGTCTGTACGATTTGCTTATTAATGAAATCCCGTTCTGTCTCCTGTCACAGGTTTTTATCTCTCAGTTTCTCATATTTACCTAGCCTGGGCTTCTTACTTCAGGAGTCTGTTCTTGGTAGTCTATTTAGACGAGAGTTTAATCTGTGAGTTTATTCTGCAAGTTGTGAAAAAAGTTAGAAGATTACTCCGAGAAAAGTTGTAACTCTGAAACTGCATAAATTATTATTAAGTTAGCAACCTTTAAAGCTACATTAAACCTCAAAACGCATATGAAAGAACAACATGGAGAGGAGATTTGAGACAAATCTGTGCTAAATGTAGAAAGATTTATTTGAGGATTCAAGATATGAAAGGCTACTAGAAAACTCATGAGGAAGAAATGTATTTTCCTTGAAAGCATTGTGACGTTGTATGCATAATATGTGAATAGAGACAGACAGTCTTCACAGGATTTGCACTGTTTGGAAACGTCTGTAATTAATCAGTATGAAAACATTTTAACACTGTTCTCTGCTTATTTCTCAAGTTTTCATAGTTTCATGGAAAAGTCATACTAACATTTTCAAGAAAATAAATATAATACATTCTCCATTGTTCCCATCCAATATTGGCAACTTACGCTTATGAGCGTTGCATACATATGTGATGGCTTCGGCATAAATGATGGTGAGATGAGCTGTGTGGGGAAACTGGTGAATAAAACTCAAACCGGAAGTGGCTATTGACCACAGTCCACTTGGGAGACCTACCTTTAAAACATGCTAAACTTGTTTCGTATATTATCCTAATCATCAAATCAAATTCAGACATAAGAAGAAAAGTGGCATAAAACTTGGGAATCAATTAAATTGTTATTTGTTTATTTTTATCTGTTCGTTAGCAATGAAGATTTCATTTGTTTTTCCCTTTAGAAACAGTATTTTCATTTCAAATTTTTCAAATTTTTCACCAGCATTTTGCAAAAGCTACCTTTTTACACACATTGTCAAAATTGTATATTTGTTGAGAAATTACGATTCTTAGAATCAACGTATTCAACTTGTTCGGATAAGTTTGGTATAGTAGTTTTGGTTTTTATTTTTTATTAGTATAATACGTATATACCTATACAATTGGAGATTCTTAGATTGAATATAACTTTCCTGAAAAAGCTCATAATTAACAATAAAGGTATAAATTCTACATTAAACTGGAAACGCCATTAATACATCAATAGTTCTAAGTATCATATAATTGTAGAAATCGAATACAAATTGTTTTGTAATATGCGAGAATGGTTTGTAACTGAAACAAATAGTTTGTAAAGCTCGAATTTTCATTCTTCTAATACGCTTTGTTGTTCTTGTTGCAATTAGTTGAGGCAAATTATCTGCGTTGTCGTTTGCTAGCAAAACTGACCTTTTAATTTGCAGGACCACTTCTATTAGCTCAGCAAAGATTATCAGTACGACAAATGAAGTGCTGAAATTCATGACATACACAAATATTGTTACCAAGTACATATAAATATCTAGCAGGTGCCTGCAACGGAATACCTGCCAACCTTGCATTACTGCAAACCAAAACATTCCAGAAAGCACAATTGACATTACTAGATCAATATTACTAACAACTCTTTTATGCAAAATATTGAAATTTTGATACTGAATAAGACAGACGGAAATGCTACCAGTAAGGTGAAGATTTTTTAGCAAATCACTCAAGGTGTCAAGAAGAAGCTCAAAAAAGACCAAAAAACACATTGCAGTCATGACAATAATACGCGCACATTCAAATCCGGCAAACATCGCACATGCTCTTAGTATTAGAACTATAACTTTCACCGGAGTTGAGGTATTTTCAAAGTCTGGATCTTGTACGACGTCACCTAAAACGAAATAATATGGATCAAAGCGGAGGATCAACGCAGCAAAATAGATAACAAGGGGACATCCGGGGGCGACAATGGAGAAGGAAAGTAGACACAAATCAATTAAACTCTGTGGTTTGATTTCATCAGTTCGTTGAACTCCTATGGAACATAAGATTTAAAATCAAATAATATTTAATCCTTTTTAAATTTACTCAATAAACCTGAATGACTTGATCGGTAAACTTACGGGAGTAACAATGCGACATAAGCGCATTTATTCCACTAATGAGATCCATGTGTAAATACACAAAAGCTGATAGAAATATTGACATTGAAACCACACATAAGCCGCATATATGTAAGACTAAGATGGCTACATTGTAATTATGTCTTTCCCAAATAAACATATGAGTTAAGCAGACATAAATGCACCCACTTCCAATCAAAATTTGCAGTAGCAATGAAACCATGTAAGGTAGAATTACGTTTTTAGAAAGCTTAAATTCTAGCTGAGAGTAGTTTTTATTCCAGTTTAAAAGAAATGGCGGCAACATAAAGAAACCTCGCTCAAGTTGAATAAAAGATCTTTTCTGTATTTCTGATAGCATGTTTGAAAAATAATAAATTTTTTATAAATTTTTCTACGAATGCTTTTTTGACAAATTTACGATGCTTCTAAATAACGTGTCTCAAATGTATGCTCTTTCAATCAAATTTTCTTATGGTTGTCCTGTTTTTTTTTCTGGGAAGATTAGAAATTCAATAGATTTTTAAAGCCCCAAAGTTTTGATTGGTGTATGTTGATCCGTCCAAATTCACGTAAATTCTGAGGTAAATTGTACAACGTAAGTACGCTTTTGAATATACAATACCATTAAGCTATTTCGCAATAGCATGTGTCGTGCTCCACTTTTTAACCTTATTGATTCGTTGTAAAATATTGCATGTTAATCTAATATTTTAAATAAGTTATTGCTTCTTCCCTTTACCAATTTTTTGTTAAATATTCTAAGATTGAAACTGTCTTTATTAAATTTATGAAAATCATGACATGTACGTTTTTGCTACATTACCTAAAATCAGAATGTACTGTTACATATCAAACAAAAATTTATAAAATAAATTGAAAATGTATTGCGGAAATTGAGGAAAGAAACTCATTAAGGCAAAATACTGTAATTAAGAGTTAACGCTTCAAAATATAAATTGTTGCCACGTGTGTTTGAAAATTGTCATTTAAAGGTTTTATCGACACGACCTGTCACAAGTTCAAAAACCGTTGTGTGTTACATAATATCATTCAAACTCGAAAAAAATTTATGCTTACATGTTGCCATGATATTGATTTGTGAAATAACATGATGTTTGACCTAAACTTATAAAATATATTTTTTGGAATCTACTAAAATGATAACATACTTTCATGATATCATGTTTCGTAACTTAAATAAATCTAAGATTTCTGATAAATTGATTAAGTATGTATACTGGGTTATTATTTACAAATTTGAGTAGGTTAACAATTAAAATAATCCGTAATATCAGCAATAAATTCCACATGATAAAGTATAGAAAAACGTAATATATATAATCTGAAGTACAATGATATATATTATATGATGTAGTGTACAATTTGTTATATGATATATTATATTCTAAACAGCGATCAGTCGTTTTGATTGTTAGATGAGAATTCTGAATTTTATGACTTTGATGAGAATGTTGGTATTAAAGATTGTACCACATCATTTATATTGGTGAGTAGACGTGGTTATGAAGCAAAAAGGATTTCGTATATTTTGGTGTTTGAATTTGAATGAATTATGCTGTATTAGGTTTGCAGTTGATACTTATAATACATTAGCCGACATTTCTTACTTATGATACATTATAAGACATTACATACATAAAACAAGAATGGTATGTTTGAAATAGTAGCTCCAACAATATGCACCATCACAACTTCATAAAATCAGCAGTTGTTATTATTATATACGGAGGAATGACAAAACGCACTCTACCTTCTAGTAATAATAAAATTCTATAATATCCACTTTACAATAGATTTCGTAACATTCTACAGCATTTGTAGAAGCTACAAAAGCTTATTGCCGCTGCATATATTATATCGGATGACATCATAAATAAAAAGTCTGTTTTAAAGACTTTCATGTCAAAATTTTATGGCGTTTTTGCACTCTTCTTTTTAGCAATACACAATTTTCTACGTGTATCTGCGGAGGATTTCAGACTTGCTTCCAATCGTTCGTTGGGATTTAGTCGTTATCTTTAGAGTAAGCTCAAATATTTTTCTATTTCGACTTTTTAATAAAATCATATACAACAATGATATTGTTATTGACAGAAAAATATCTTCAAGGATACGACCCAAACAAAAATTGGTTATGTTTCATATTGGATGCAATAATATTCACAGTTTCTACTACTTGTTTTACTGTTGGCTTTCTGATCTTCCTTTTTTGTTTGTATGATCCACGAGAACCTGTATTCCTTGGACGATTAATTCCTCAGAAGTACTTTTACTACTTCCCAATGGGACCCGTCATTGCTGTGTTTCACGGCTATTTAGCAATGATTTTAGAAGCCAATACCTATTGCCCTTTTAGCAAGTTGTGAATTGAATTACATGTTTTTGCTAACAGTTTATTTCACGAGGGAACTCCGAATCAATCAAAAACTCGGGTATAAATCTGAAGTTCAAAGACCTGCAAATCTACGTCATTGCTTCCGGGGTTTCCAGGTTTTAAATGCTGATGTGATGTGCTTATTTGGTCCATATATGACAGCTTTGCATTACATTTTTTTTGTCCTTTCCGCATATATTAATCTAGTTTTGATAGAATACTGGAACGAGTTTCATTGGATATTTAGATTAGGTATTATCCTTACCGAAATAGCTGTACTTTTGTTTTGGTTGATTTTATTGCAAGTTGGTAAGTTTCTGTATGTAAGAGGCAAGAAAATTTTTAGTTCATGGGCCAAATTTGACTGGCGTGGAAATCGGTTTGAGAAAAAAATTATGAAAAAGTTTGAAGAAATTTGTAGGATTAATACGGCACGGGAATGTATTTGTTTTGGGGAGGATGACACAGTTTGATTACATCAAAACTGTGTTAAGGCTAACTGGCAAGGCTTTGATTGCAAGAGAGAAAAAATATATTCATATTTAACCGTAGAAGCTTATTTGGAATAATTTTCTTTTTTGTGCATGTATATATTACTAGTAGATAATAACAGGTTAAATTCTGACATCTGACACAACTAAATATGCTCTTTACCAACACATATTAAATATTCGGTATGCATAAAGCGTGCAACGTGCACACTTAGTATTCCTACCAACTGAAAATCGGTCACGGGTTTGAGGGGAGGTTTGGTTCGTATGAAAATTAATATTCACTTGTTAGCAAATCCAGATTGAATAGAGTTTGTATTATATGCCAGCATGCATGGTGGCATTACGTGAATGTAATGCATCCTACATAAAATGTATGTATGTATAAAAGCAAAAACCAATATATAAGAAATGATGATATGAAGGAATGCGAGTTATTATGAATGGATATTTTAATGCTAATTTATTTTAAATTGCACATTGTACCAGCTCCAATGTATTTACTAATATTCCAAATATAAAATGATATGGTTTCTAGAAAAGCACAAAGAACAGATTCCAGTGACACAATCAAACCTTGCGACATTTTACGGATATCTGTGTAATTTGAGTAGGTTAAAATTCAAACTCAGGTAACTTTATTTCAAAGGTTATCCATACACAGTCAACTCAATTACAGCTACCTCTACGAAAACATTTCCATTATAGTCCTAATTGTATGGTATCATACCGTCTACTTCCTTAATTCCAAGAGGTTTTACATACTACACCCATTATTACACACCAACGAACAATGTTTTACGCATCAGATATGTAATAAAAGTGTCTTTATTCCGCTTCCAGGCTTGATTTCAAGTAATTTGATCCTTGTACTAAGCATATTATTACTGGAAATTCTTTGATCTCTAATACAAATCTTGTTAGCACACAAAACAGGGAAAACAATCATGTTTATTGAACCTTAGAATTGTCTTACATTGCCTCATAAAGTATCTATTGACTTGAGATATAATATACCCAGAATTTTAAGAAATTTTAATTAAGATATAAGTGTCTAGTTGACAACTAGAGCATCGCTGGCTTTAAATTTTTCTACACAGCATCATCGGAAACATGATTCTCACTTGGATTGTTCTCACGACAAACAACAAAACCCATAACGGATGACGGAGTTCCAGCTCGAATACGATTTGTATTTTCAAATCTTCTGGCGTTTGCCCTATCTCTCGAACGCTTAATCGCAGCACGAACCTCTTTGTCGGCAAAACACAAAACAACTGACACTAACATTCCCTGAAATGTCAATATGAAAATGATGACGTACATCAAAATGAGCTCAAATTCTAATTATCTACTTTGCAATTGAAAAATAACATACCTGTGTTGACTCAAAAAATGTAGTTAGCATGACAAAATATTTGTTATAGTCACCACCGGGATTATATAAAAGGAAGAGATTATTTATTCCAAGCACCGGAAAAAGAGTAGCAGTTGCCTTAAAAGCTGCCCTATAAGTAACAATAAGAACACAATACTTTAGCAAAGTAATAAAATTCAATATATGATTTTTCATAATTTGGTTGTAACATTATTTTTAAAGCAACAAGCTTACTTTAGTTGAGAATTATCCTGACGAGAACTTGAATTACGCACCTTTCGTAGTAAAATTCTCAAAATGTTTAGTAGAAATAATCCGTTGACCTATTCAAAAGATCAAAATACAATGGCTTGAACCCCATCATCAATTTTATGATGGAAATTTATAAGAATACAATGTTACCACAAGCTCAAGCATAATCGGCCCACGTAAAATCCACATCTCGTCCATTTCTGAGTATCCTTTCCAACAGTTTTCTTCAATCTTTTGTGACATCATGAAACCAACATATACGCTGACAAAGACAGAGGGTACACCTGTTAAGATCATGTAAACTTACTTGTTAGTCTTTCATACGTTTTCAACATGAATGCATTTGGTTTCATGACTTATGTTAACTTACCCCAACCAATTATGTTGTAGAGTGCAAACTGATAGCGACTACTGATTGTTATAAGCTCTATCATTAGTGTTACGTTGAGAAAGAGCCCTTCAACAAACATCCAGCTTACAGATGAAAATGTAAAGTATAAGTACAGAACTAAAACAAGCTCACAAACGTATTCCTGGTTTATCGCATAAGGACAAAAAATTAAGACTACATGAGTACATGTGATACTTTAAATTTTAAAACATAGTTTTGCAAATTCTTGTTACTGTTTATGTAAACTTTAACTTACCACATCCCTGTAGGTTCCAATATGACCAAGGACAAATGGCTCTGCAATAACTAATATTAAAACAAAGCGTATAGAAAGTGATAGCATCAGACGGATATGGACATTTACTCGATCACATCGTAGGCACCTGTAAGAAGGTTAAAAAAGTTATTTTTGTTAGTAAATCCTTTTGTTTCATGGAATAAAAGTAAACGTGCATCATGCTGTTTGACTTTGTTTTGACAAATTTTGAATTGTAGGGTCTTAGAAAGTAGTGTTTTTGCTTCAAACAATAATCCACAGTTGTTTTTTGTTCAGAGAAGTTGTGTTAAGTAATCTTCAACTTGTTTTTTTAAAAAGTTATATCGTTACTAGTGGCTTAAATCTCAAGAATGAGAGACAGGAGAACAATCAAAACAAAATGCATTTTAGTTGGAATAACGAAAAAGTGCCTTCTAAAAACCATGTATTGAATTTCAGCTTACCGAAAATGATAAAATATTCCAAGGGATATTCCCAAGCACAGGAGAGATAGAATAGAACTATAAAATAGAAACTGCTGAACAGTTGGTGCCATCGATATGTCTTCTTCCTGTAAATTAATCAGCAGATTATTATGACTGTGCATTACTAAAAGCTAAAGTAATGTTAACATTTTTTCATTCTTACAATTTCTCTAAGATAAGACTGAAAAGATTCCTTGCATTCATCATAATTTGATTCTCTGCCATTTGCCCACGTTCCATTATTCAGGCACTCCCGATGTGCGTAGCCTTCAAGTTTTACAAGACGATTTTTGTGATTAAATTAAAGTAAGCTTGGAAGTTTTGGTTGCTTTACGTTACCCAAACATCCATGAATGCAATATTCTTTTAATCTTACCGTCTAAATAAGAAGCATACTGTGAATAGGACCGCTCAAAAATTACTGAGCAGCGCTTTTTAACTTTTGCTCCAGGAAGTGCAGGAGGCCAGCAAAACAGACTGTCCCAAATGGCAGGACAGAATATTTCTAAGAAAACGATTATATTTTGTAACTCACTAAAAAATAACTGTAAGATTATACAACTAAAGTGAAAAATAGTTAAAAATTAAACACCTTCACTGCTGCTTTTGTTAGACCAGTTTCCCTGAATGCACAGAGTGTCAATCTCAGGATTTATTTCAATCACTCGTGCCATTTCCGTCAGTATATATTGTTGGATTCTAGTTTGGAATAAGAGCGTAGTTTCTGTAAAAAATGAGGCGTGCACTACAATCCTAATTATATACTCTGGTTACAAAAAATATGCAGAGAAAAAGAATCGAATCAAACCAAGAAAACACGTTAAAGAGATGAAATGAGTTTTATATTTTGTAACCAACTAAAACATGCTGAGGAACTACTTTTTTCTCATGATTCTTCTTTTATGACTTCATCTACACTTGCTTCCGGAGCAGAAAAAGGGGCAACGAGAGATACAAGATGACAAAAGAGAAAAGAACACCGTTTTACTCAATAACCTTCTGGATACTGTCTACTGAGCATGTTGATCTACTTACTTTTGTTTCTTCGTTGAGAAAGAACTCAATGCAAACTATGGAAAGCGACAACGGTGAGATGACTATTCCCTCTAGATATACTTTTTATTTGTGCTAAGGAAAGCGATCCAAAAAGTACAAGATAAGATATTTTAAGCATTTTACTTTAAACATAATCAACTATATTTATCGAATGACTGGACTAGGTTCCTAATTAATCCTAATGACGAGGACAAATGACAAAGGATAAATGGCAACTTTATGTCGATGGTCCATACTACATATTACAAAAACAGGTTTATGATATTCATCATAATATAAGCCAAGCAATTTTAGAGTGAAAGCAAGTTTAAAATATGCACTGAACTTAAAGCAGATATAAATACTGACAGCAACTGTGATAACTCTAACATGTCATTGTAAAATACATTAGTTTAGAGTAAATGGGTATCACAGAAAATTATCATATAACATTATATCACATAAGAACTTGAGCAATATATACATATATAATATTTGTAATAATTTTTATGAATAAATGCAATGCTCTTTTAAAAATACCATGGAATTTAAGTAGTATTGCATTTGCACACGTTCAACCCGCTCATGTTTAAATCCGAAGCATTTGTGTTTCTACCACATTGACTTTCACTGTGAAATATCCAGTTTTATAATTGCCAGGGTCACGTGTAGCAATAAAACGTCTATTTCACATTGCGTGTGAAATAGACGTTTACGTTCACTTTCGTTCCAATAAGCAACGCGATTAATATTTATTCTTACTTTCACTCTAGTTCCTTGCTTCTAGATTTTGTGTGCTTGTTTGCTCTTTTTAAAGTAGAAAATTGATCAAGGTTTGTTTAAGAATTTCCTAATTTAATTATTAAAAGCTTGAATCAGCTTTCATGTCTTGTAGAATCTTTAAGAAACAAGTGATAGCCCAATCATCAAGGTTTTCCTTTGTAGTATTGTATTTATGAGGGGACAATTCTAGCAATGAACCTTCTATTTCTATTGATCTAAATAGATCTAACGTAAATTATCACTAACTATAAGTAACATTGACTTCGTCAAAGAAATAATACATTTTCCCTATTAGAAAACGAACTTTTTAAATAGATATGTACCCAAATGTTTGGAAATACAGTTGAAGCTGGCTATAACGGTTCGACTTATAACCGCCAAAGTGCTATAATGGTCGTACCGTGTGTCGTCCTAATACAATTATAGGGAAAACAATGTTATTTATCTTGGATATAACGGCTGTAATGGTTTTAGGGATATAGTGACAAAAATGTTGTGGTCCCGCCAGCAAATATTCTCCTTATAACGGTTTTTGCACTATTCCAGAATTTTTGATTTGTATGCTTATGTCCTGCAAAATTTTCCGCGCAACTCATAGTAGCAGCATTTGGATAGGGCACAACCCACACAAACTATCAGCATCACACATATTTTAACTAAACCCACCAGTTACATCCCTTAATTTTGCTGACGCCCGCCAATCTATTGGCGGCCTTCGTGTAAAATTCTAACGGCCGAAGCCGTTATAGCTAATAGCGGTCATGGGATATAACGGCCAAATTTTTTGCCGCCCTTCAAGACCGTTATAGCCAGCCTCGACTAGTGCTTGAAAAAATTATATGAGCTATAACGGCTTTTCTAAGGTTTCGTATTCTATGTATAAATGAAGACAACATAGCATACCCAACATAAAACATTGCTCGCACAAAGCTGGAAATCAGTTTTAATTAAGAATGCAAAAAATACTCACTGCATACTTACATCAATAAGTCCCTGAACTGAAGTTTGACTTTCATAAGTATTGTTTGGAAACTACAAGCATTCGAAACTATGTACATATACATAACTATAAAAATATCAATTATATAGTTACCTACGAATAGTCAACAACGTGAGCACGATGAAGCTTTAATTATTTTAAGGGTTTAAGTGACGTACATTTTAATACAATGTATATCCACTTTAAAGCAATCAACGACTAACATAAATAGATTTGAAGTACATAAATTTTGAGACATTGTAATAGTTAGGTATACTTTTGTTTGCCGAATTCCATGCTGGTTGACCTAATGCTGGTAAACATGTCTAGGATGTATAAAAATATTTGTTTTCTATGAGTAAAAGCATGGGAAAGTTATTAGGGAATATGATAGGATCCAAAGGAAAGTAGCTCTAATTTTGTGTGGGAGTTGTTATTAACTGATTTTTTCTTAAAAACAAAACTTATTAGGCTTTCCGGAAAACAGCCAGCAAACAGAAGTAGTATTACTGCTCATAAAGTCATAAAAGAAATTCAAATAACTCGTGGTAAGGTTAGATTAGGTCACACAAGTTTACGTAACAGAGTTATTATCGCCACCAGTGTTTTTCCATCCACGAAAAAGTGAGCGGTAAAAATAATGAAAGTTGACCAGTCCAAAAAGATTGTATTCCATCATGTATCTACTTGTACCTGAATTGGTTTTCTTTGAAGTTTGGGCTTTACACCAGTTAATTATTAATATTTTCTGAATGAACACTTCTACCGCCTCTGTTTCCGTGTCATGTAAAGAGTGTGGGAGCCAGTGAAGATGGAGAAATCATGAGCACAAGTACTAAATGTCTCTTTCTCTCTCGAGCTATATTTTACAGCAATATGCGTTTGTCTGAAAAGTCTCCTTAATAATGCATACATAATATAAAATATTGAATTTGGTCCAAGCCAGCACAGTATTAACTTTACGAGATATTTTTGAGACAGAATGAAGTTGAGAGACTCCATGAAGATTTTGATTGGAACTGGGACCAATTAGCAAATTCATCAAATAATTGTCCTGGTTTTAACTACATTTGAAATATGAAATGTACTATATTTATGCTATTTCACACGTATATAATCAGTATACCTTGAATACACGTAAACAACCATATCTTACTCACAGATCTTTCACATCACAACACACAATATGATCAATTTTTGTGCACCAATTTTGAGGAAAAGCTTAAATAATATGTTCTACACCATTTTTTGCGAGGCTTATAATTTTATATAAAACTCATATTTTGGAGTAAATACTTTTAATTGTCATATTTTACTGGCTTTATTTGTCCTATAATTCTTATTTGTTGTCTGATGTCATATCCTAGAATTGATATTGATAGCATTCATACAGAATTTCAACTACTTTTTATTATGCAATTAATAATACAAACCCAGTTTCAAACCTCAAATCTATAGTTCACTTAAGTGTTATTATTATACTATATGTACTTAGTTAGAACTTAATTAAATATTTTTAATTAGCGTTTAATTACTTGAATGTGTTCCCATCATTAAAGCCAACTTACCTACCATAAGTTACGTCTATATCGGAAACCCACACAATGACTCTTTGCAATACAATATTACAATGCTCCTTAATATTCTAAATTCCGAGTTTGCAATGCAATGCACCATGACCATCTGTCTTTACTATACTAATTTTATATAGCAGAAAGCAAATGAAGAATTTAAAACTTAACTTATAACTAAATAAAGACTACACCTATCTAAAAGTAAATTTCAAATGAAATTGATTTATTATGCTCCATCATAATAATTTATTCTCGAATTAAAATAGGTAGCCCTGAATTTCATGTCATGCAAAATTATCATGCAACATGCAGCGTGTTTTTCGTTTGTTTTGGTGCATTGCATTTTCCATCGGCTTTTTCTTGGCCTTGCATTCCGGATTCTAGTCTAGTCAGCAGTTCTTTGATGTGATCTGACAACCAAAGCAGCTGATAGACAAGCGGCTAAAAAATTCCAGCAACCATAACCATAATTCCAGCAACCAACAACCATAATTCCAGCAACCAATTCCATCAACCAACTTTTTCGTCATTCCAGCAACCAATTCCATCAACCAACTTTTTCGTCATTCCAGCAACCAACATCCAATAATTCCAGCAACCAACATCCAGCAATTCCAGCAACCAAAATCCAATAATTCCAGCAACCAACATCTAATAACTCCAGCAACCAACATCCATAATTCCAGCAACCACTTTCAGCAACCAAGTCATAGATTTTCTTCAGCTCAACGCAATCAATGAATGAAAGATATTATGAAAGGCATTAACGTTAAATTGCACATTGCAAACACGTGTTAACGGTAGTGAAAATCCAGCCCAAATCATACAGACAGAAAATTTTCCAAAGCAAAATGTTAATATAATTATTCTCTTTCAAACTTCAGATGCATTGCTTATAAACAACGGATTGCCGCGTTTTCAGACTTTTTTTGTCGAGTTATGTGAAGGATATTACAGGTTAGATTAGGTAATTATAGGTTAGGTAATTATAGGTTAGGATAGGTAATTTTAGGTTAGGTTAGATAATTATAGGTTAGGTTAGATAATTATAGGTTAGGTAATTATAGGCTAGGATAGGTAATTTTAGGTTAGGTTATTTTAGGTTAGGTTAGGTAATTATAGGTGAGGTTTTACAGGTTGGGTTGTTACAAGTAGGTTAGGTTAGGGTATTACAGGTTAAGTTAGGTTATTAGTGGTCCAGCGGATCGACCACAAGGACGGATATTGATACGATTCACCATTTTAGTAACCTCAACCCTTAATTTTAAGCTTTTGCATAAATTTTGTGAACATTTATCAAATTTAGTATTTTTCCTGAAATTGCGTATTAAAAATAGTATTCCTACTTACGTATGTGTAAATATGTATTAAAATGTGTTTATGGCATGTAAGATTTGTTTTAATGTCCTGATATGCTTACCCTCATGCATATTTACACAATCTTGTTGCGTATCGCTGCTGTCTATCGAAAAGGCATCAAGTCAAAAAGTGGCCAGAATGAAATGGGCTTAAGTATAAAAAGTGACATATTTTCTTAAAAATGAGTTATATGTGACATGTGAATCTCCATTAAATTCTGAGCAAATTGATGCCACACATTTCCAATACGTCAATACAATCTCGCTGGTTGCAGCCACAACTTTATGGAAGTTTTTATCTATCTTCAATTAAATTACATATTAAAACTACCAATGTCTTAATTTAATTCCTGTTTTAAGGGAAATGTCAACAGATTATCTGTTTGCATGATATTTTTTGATTTGTTAACAAATGTTAGAAATTTAAAATTTCGTCTGAGATTATGTGACTAACTAACGTTTTGACAGGTGTGGACTTTACTGCTATACTGTAAAATTAACATTTTGGACTTATGCCCAATTCATTCTGGCCACTTTTTGACTTGATGCCTTTTCGATAGACACCAACGATATTGTATCTCTTATCTGATGGTTACAGCTACGATATTGTATCTCTTATCTGATGGTTACAGCAACGATATTGTATCTCTTATCTGATGGTTACAGCAACGATATTGTATCTCTTATCTGATGGTTATATATGGCATCGTCAAAATCGTTATATTCTGTAATGCTAACTTTCTGTTCTGTGGCGTTGGGAAGGGCATGTAATTGTCAAGGGTGGTTGCGTTTCACCTTTCTGAATTCCGAAGCTCACCTAAAAGTAATTGGTTATTCTTAGTACTGTCACACCTGAAGAGGAGTTGAATTTTATAATTGGTTGCTGGAATTATCGACGTTGGTTGCTGGAAATTTGGATGTTGGTTGATGAAATTACTGGATGTTGGTTGCTGGAATTATTGGATGTTGGCTGCTGGAATGACGAAAAAGTTGGTTGCTAGAATTGGTTGCTGGAATTATGGTTGTTGGTTGCTGGAATTACAAAAAAGTTGGTTGCTAGAATTGGTTGCTGGAATTATGGAATTTGGGCGCTGGAAAGATGGTTACTGGTTGCTGGAATTTTTATGCCTTACATTGTGCAGTACAATGTATACATGCATAAAAACCACAGAAAGCTACTTTTTGAGCTTAGCTAAAAACAAAAACAGTGCATGAATTTTGAATTGAAAAGAAGAGAAGTGTAAGTCACAAGAGAGTAGAGATAGTGTATCTTCTTGGGTCTTTCGTTGTTTTGTTTTCAACCGTAGCAGCAGTTTGCAGTTCTGCGGTGTACTCGAAATGTTGAGTGTAGCCGGACGAAAATACTCTTCTTCCTGAATTATTGCATAATAATTAATTATAGATAACTTTGATAACTTGTGGTTTGATGATTGGAGCGTAGTCTTAGACCAGAGAAACAGCAGAGGCTGGAGGTGGCAAGTTCTACGACAGTGTATATTGTTTACTCATATGTGGATTGTGGATGCACTCTTGGACAAACACAAGTGTTTTGTGACTTTAACTGTTATTTATCGTAAAAAAAAAAGTAGCTGAGAGATAGCTAAAAAAGCAGCAGTGATGGTGCTACTGAACAGCATTTCGTGTTGGGTTTACTACCGCTATTACTACTAACTGACTAAGAATCAATTTACTGTCTGCTAAAAGTACTTCCGGTGGAGTTATACACCAGCTGAGTTCTCAGAAGATCATTTTAGTTTAGTGTGGTTGTGAAACTCATTTCAGCCAAACAGCAAACTATGAATTAAATAGTTCATTTATTCCAATTATAGTTTGAATTCAGTTGCTGTTAAGAAGTGTTAGGACGATAGTCCGGTAGGCATCCAAAAGAAAGGAAGGTCAACCACAAATTTTGTAAGAGCAAAACATTTATTTTATTAGAATTGGAATAAATATTAGATATTAAAAAGAAAGGAGGAAGTTGGGTGTTGGTGTTATTATTTAATTCTTTCTCTCATTGAATTATGCATGAGTGATTAGTTCAAAAATTAATCAAGTCACCAGTTGTTTATTTGTGCCTGTGGCATATTTTTACTAAAGCGCAACGGTCAACGAGAATATATTAGCGAAACAAGCTATATATTTTGCAGCTCCTTATGTCAATGTATATTATGTAATTTATAGATCAACCATGGACTTCGAGGGAGAAAACATCGCAGATGACAATGGACCAACGCAGATAATTGATAGGAGCCGAGATAATTTTCCAGATGACGAAGGAGATTTTACTGGAGCGACTCAACTTCTTCCTGGAAGAAAGGAGGGAGATTTTGAGGATGATGAGTTTGCTGGTCCTACACAAGCCATACCTCGAGCACAGCCGGAACCTGACTCCGATGATGAATTCGCTGGGCCCACGCAAGCCATACCCAGAGGACAGCCGGAACCAGACTCTGATGATGATTTGAGTACCACACAAGCGATACCAAGACGCATGTCGGCAAGTCAAGATGTTGATGCTGGTCCTACCCAGTTAATTCCTCGAGATTCATCGTTTGATAACGCTGATGACTCCAACAATGAAGTTAACAATGATGAATCTGAAATGCTCAGTAATAGTGAGTTAGGTGGACCCACACAGTTAATTGGAAGACGCTCTAGTAATAATGGCGATGAATTTGAAGAAACGCAAATAATTAGACGTTCCAATCCTGAGGAACCTGATGATACAACGGTCTCTCAATCGCAGCAGAGCCCAGAGTCATCATCTAATGTGGACGATGAGAATATTGAAGGAGGTGGTCCAACTCAGATTATACCCAGAGCCAGAACCTTGTCCGAAAATGATAACGAAATCGATGCTGGTCCAACACAACTTATACCTAGAAATTCAGCGATCAAGGAACGATCAGAGGAAAATGGGAAAGTTTCAAATAAAGATGCTGAAACTGAACCATCAAGGAAATCAAGACGCCGAAGCAGGTCGCGCTCTATTTCGCCTAGTGAGAAACAACGCAGCCGTAGTAGGTCAAAATCTGGGTCCCGTTCCCGGTCAAGGTATGCGCAATGATAAAAGTTAAAATAAAGTAGTATACATCAGTAAAAAGAAGATTCACAAACTTTTATACGCTCTGATCTAATTCTTAGGTCTCGTTCACGGTCGAAATCCGTAGGATCCCGTGCCAGTAGTGTATCAGGCTCCGAAGTTGGAGTGGTGAATAAAAAACGAAGGCGTATTCGTTCTGGATCTAGATCAAGGTACTGCATGGTTCAAGCACGTTTTGTACAATTTATTGAAAGATGTTAATGCAAGCCAGTCAAATTAAATTTTCAATTACCACAGGTCACGCTCCAGATCACGATCTGGTTCTCCAGCTTCCAGAGCTAGTAGTGGATCTGGTTCCCGAGTAGGTCGCAGCAAGAAGAAGCGCGCAAGGATAGGTTCGGGCTCCGAATCAGGTTCCTCAAGAAGATCATCAGTGGCTTCGAAACGCTCGGGTCGCTCGGGTATGTTGTTTTGATGAAAAAACATTTTAAATCACTTCTAAAAGTATTAAAAAAATTCATTACTCTGAACATCATATTTTTCATTACACGTAGGCTCAGCTGGCTCCAGGCGCAGTCGATCAAAGTCAAAATCAGCCTCAAGATCTAGATCTAGGTCTCGATCCTCGAGTAGAAGCAGTACTGGAAGTCGGGCGTCGCGTAGAAGAAGTAGATCGGGTTCAAAATCATCGCGAGCTTCCTCCGTAAAATCTCGAAAATCAGGTAAGGTCAAGAGTTTATGGCATTTAAAATATATTTTACTAAAATACATATTTAAATAGATACAGAAAAAGGCGAAAAGGATCAAGATGGTGCCTCCAAGCCAGATGCCAGCGCAGAAGGTTCAAACGCTGTTTTACCTGAAGTTTCTGATTCAGATGATTCAGGGCCTGAGGATGATAACAGGAAGCGAAGTGAAGACTTTGTCAGTGACTTTGAATTGATGCTTCAACGGGTATGATTCCACTTTAGGTTTGAAAATAAAAGAAAAAATATACAACAGCCACATGTAACTATCTTATTTATTTTATAATTTAGAAAAAGGAAGAACAAACAAGACGCAGGAAACGTAAAGATATTGAAATTATTAATGACAACGATGATTTAATAGCTCAGTTATTAGGCGAAATGAGAATTGCTGCCGAGGTATGAATTAATTCTAAAATGTCTTCAAGTCATGTCAAAATAGTCTCATTAAATGTTGTTTTATTCTGTGTTAATTCATTTGCAGGAGGACAGAGAGTTAAATAAAGAATCCAAGCCCGCGACTAAGAAAATAGCCTTGTTGCCGACTGTGCTCCATCACTTAAGAAAGCATGACCTTCAGATGGCATTTTTGGAGTGTAATGTTCTTAGTATTTTAACTGATTGGTTAGCTCCTATGCCTGATAGAAGTTTACCAGCACTCAAAATCAGGGAGAGTATAATGAAATTATTGACAGAGGTATGTCTTTTTTTTGAACGCTCAAATAGACAATGAATGAAAACCCGAAACGATATAAGTTTTTGTTATTGAGATTAAAATAATCAATCTATACTTTAATTTTCAGTTTCCACCAATTGATCAGGGTTTATTGAAACAGTCTGGAATAGGAAAGGCGGTAATGTATTTGTATAAACATCCAAAGGAGACTAAGCCAAATAAAGAGAAAGCAGGTCGCATGATCAGTCAATGGGCGAGACCCATTTTCAATTTGTCCACGGACTTCAAGGCTATGAGTAAAGAGGAGAGAGAACAGAGAGACTTGGAACAAATGCCGAAAAGACGAAGGACATCTGATGATGCGTCAACCTCCCGTAAAGACATCGAGAAAGCGCTTAGTGGAGAATCAGGGTATGCTAAAACAGTATTTATCTTCAGTTTTACATTTATTTTCAAACTAAGTTTTTGCGTAAACTAATTATAAATTTTCTTTTATCAATAGCGCTCTGAGACCTGGTGATCCAGGGTGGGTTCCTAGAGCGAGAGTGCCGCTTCCTTCAACCAAAGACTATGTAGTTCGACCAAAGTGGAACTCAGAAACTGATATTAGCAGAGTGAGTAATTATTACACAACCTTAGATGTACTTATCAAACTTATCTGCGATTATATGCATAAATTGATTTTTTTGGCATCTTTTGTATTTAGGGAAATCGCAAACAGACAACACGATTGGACAAGCACATCAGAAGTTTTGCAGAAAAGAAAAGACAAACGAAGACTCAGCGAGCAGTACAGATATCTGTAGAGGGAAGGAAAATGAATTTATAAGCCTGCAGGCTTGGGTACATCCTGTCAATTTATCCAACTATCGACTTCTTATAATAATTAAATCCCAGTTTTCTCTGTACAATATGAAATGAATACAAGATTTGTTCAATTTAATTTGACGACGTATACGGTAGTAGTAATAACTAATAATTATCGTCTACTACCCCAAATCCGTATTGAAGGTCCGCTTTCTCACTTCACTTACCTAGCCTAATTGCCTTTGCGAATAGTCGATTTTACAATACCACTGTAGTCTTGTAATTTATTTTATTAATAATTGAATGAGACACTGTCATACTCTAAACTACATATCCAGTCTTCGTGCATAAATGTCTATGCATTTAGTATCTACTAATTTAATTATATGTTGTAAAATAATTCGTTTGTAAATCTACAATGAAAAATTTAAATTAAATAAAAAAAATCTTGGCAGCTCAACTATTAAATGATGGTTTGCGCTGCTGATTCCGTATTTTTTAAATTCCGTTTTCTATCAACGATTTTTGGGTGGTTCGGATTGAATGCTATCGAAGATATCATAAAGTTATGCATACATACTACATAATATTTCTCCTCATGGCTGGATATTAAAACGAATTTTTCAGGGCACTCATTATGATTTTAAGAAGACCTAAAGGAAAAATCAATTCAAGAAAAGTTGGCAAATGAAGCATTCCCTAATCCTCGAGTGAAGATGCCGTCCATGTCATTGTCGAATCTTGATTTCAAAAGCTACTTGGTTGAGCAGATCAGCCTGAGCACTTTCTCTCTCCTCTCAACCTCCTTCTATCATCCCTATGGAGGAAATATGTTATTTCTGATAGCAATAAGTTTTAGTTTACCTACTTCTCATTGTAATAACATGATTTTTCATGATTTCGAATTTCCTACTTCTGAACTTGAATTCGGGGACGAATAGGTTGGTCAAGTTGGTGTAGTGTATTGAAATATTAAGCAAACAGAGAGCCCGTAATAATGCACCCTAACTCTAAACAAAGTAAGAGCAATCCAGAGAATCATGACAAGATAAAAGTTAAAGATGATGGCTCGGTGAAGACAAAAAATGAAACACTGTGTAAAGCTGCATCGTCCATCAGTTCAAAAAGTGCGGCTGGTAGTTCTGGATATGAAGCAGACAGCGAATTGTCCTCAAGAAGCGAAATTAATAGAGATGTTAATAAAAGTGCGGGTGTGAAGCACCGGAAAGTAATACATCGTCATCATCAGGAGCCAGGACAGCCGAATCACTCGAGTGACACAGATGCATCTGCAAAACCTCCTCCAAAGCCTTGAAGACGTTTCCGCCTTGGCCTGGTTCAGTATTCCCAGAAATTGTTAGTAAAACTGAAAGTAATACTGGAATGAATAATGTATAAAGTATGATGTATTAAATTATAATCATTCTCACACTAAATCTACTACACGACCTAATTCATCATTAAATATGTCTTTCTCGTTTGCCTTTTGTTCATTTTGTCGACTTGAACCATGGCCGTGCATTATATAAGGGAACGAAATGATTCAGAATTGGAATTCTTGGGAGAACTGGATAAAAACTGAGGCAAAGTAAAGACATGTTTGCATGCCCCTACTCTTACTTGTCCAACGCATTTCGAATTATAATTTTTTGCATATTCCAAATTTCAATTGACGAATTACATAATAATACAGGCGGAAGCATCACATCTCGTTCAAACGAATTTCCGTCCAGTGTATGCATCACAGACTTGATGAAAAAATCTCTGCTTACGCTTCAATGCAAGAAACTTGCGAGAAATGATGGTTATGATGATGATGATGAACCATGAGCAAAGGAATGCTGCTTCTGACTACTATAGCCAAGCATATGGTATGGGTTAATATGAGTTGCATGATAACATGCCCCTAGGTGCTGCTTGCGTTCCCACTTAAGTTCATTGCTTTCTCACTTTTTGAATAATACTACCAGAAAGAGGCAAAGAGGATTTAACAAAAAATCCTGTCGATAATTTAAAAGAAAGCGAATGGAAAAAGTTGTATAGATTTTGTTTGGAAATCGCTCATCACATTTATTTGTACGTACTGCATCCAAGGCTGATATATATGTGCATAGCTTAACATTAATTCAAAGCACATCAATCATTTGAAATAATGATGTATTCGGAGAAAGAAACTAGTGAAATTGTCTCATGTGTGCTCGATAATAATGACAACCTGGCACTAACCAAAGAAAACAAGAGACAGGAAGTAAGCACTTTGTCTCCACCAGAGGCTTGCTTTCTCTGTAGAGAAAAGGATTCGCCGGACGCGGACTGCAAAGTTTGTCACAACATTTCCACCTACCGCTCCAAGAACGAGAAATGTGCAAATGGATTGAATGGGGATGACAACGCAGATATTTGCTTCCCCGGTCCGGGCATCGTAAAAAGAAATCACATATACGGGAATTACGTTGTGGCTTCACGAACGATAGAGGCTGGTGAGCTAATAATTCTGGAAAAACCATTGACTATTGGACCTTACAGCCCTCCTGATATGCTTCCGTTGTGCCTATCATGTTGTAAGGACATTGGGCGTTCCTTCAATTGTTCTGTATGTCGATGGCCAGTGTGCGGAGAGGACTGCGAAAAGGTGAGCATGGAATGTTTACACATTTAGATACATGGAACAATTATTCTTGTGAAAATAACTTTTTGCATTGAGTAAATATGCTACGCACTCACTAAAGAATTGTGTGCTGCATTATGGAAGGCTAGAGATTGAAGATTAATGTTGTTACTTTTCATCCCACAATGTTCTGTTTAGTTTTACCTGCATGCTGAAAATGAATGCAAAATTTTTGCAAAATGCGGGGTTAAATCGAAAGGAGTGATGAATGAATATTTCAGTGTAGAGGTATTGCGTACCTTGCTATTGCGTGAGAAAAATGCGTCCGCGTGGCACCGGGTCTTACAGTTTGAGTCCCATGTTGATGCAAGGTCTAACGATTATCGTGCAAAACTTTGTACAGATTTTATCATCCATTTCATTCGAGACAAATGCAAGCTGGCTGACGAGTTTTCCCCAGATGTCATAGATCATGTCGTTGGAGTATTGAGTGTCAACACTTTCTGGGCTTTCAAAGAGCTTAACCGGTACGAAGTTATTATTTGTCGCTTGGACTGTTTTAATTTTGCAGAATTGATTTGTTCAATAGATTCGCTTACCAAAAGAAACTAAAACAATTCATCGTATTTGAGTTTTACAGGTACGCCTCATGTCTTTTCGACAAAAGCACACTTTTAGCTCATGACTGCAATCCCAATACTACTAGGAAGATGGTATTTCTGAAAGAGACCGATTCCTATGATGACCATACTAATTCTAACGGATTTCAAAATGATGTCACAAGTATTGCTTTGCATATAACCGCGTCTCGGAGAATAGTTCCTGGCGAAATGATAACCATTCGTTATATAGATTTGGATCAATCTCTCTCTGAAAGAAGACAGGAGCTGAAGGAAACGTTTTACTTTGACTGTACTTGTTCGAGATGCTTGGAGGAGATGGCTGAAACTGAAACTCTTCAAAATCAATGCCTAATCGAGAAAAAGTTGATGGAAACTACTATAAATTAAGAAAAAGTAATTTTGTAAGATTGCGAAGTGCATTAATTTGTGTTCGACAATCGAGAAAACAAAAGTAATAATATACACTATCAAATATTACAGCTAATTTTATTTCTGTAATAAATAAATAATTTATTAAAAATGCACCTATTATTCTTTTTAAATTTATTTTAAATTTTGCCTATCATGTATCCTATTTCTCTCTCTCTAATCGTATCATGCTGGACAAACAGTAATGATTATCATTAATTTGATCTGCCATTTTGATTATGATCAGTCACCAAGTGACAAAAGATAGGAACAGGAACTAGCCATGTATCTTCTCAAAACATGAATGGTTTTTAGTAGTAGTACCTTAAATGAACATTCGTTGTCCCTGCATGCATATTATGAATCATCAAAACGATGCCCACATCCACATCGTTTGCCATATATAGTAGTGGTTAAAATAAAAACGCAATGATATTTTCTTCCTAAATTACAATTAACTGGCATTTTCAGAAATATCTGTAGGCAAAAAGTTTCAATGTGATTAAGATGATTGGAGAAATCATAACATTTATATATTTTTGATTCTGATCAGATCAATGTCTACCTAATAAAACAAGGTAATGCAATGTAACTGTAAAGGGAGCTAGAAATAAAAAGTATGGTCAGGAGGATGACATTGAACTGTCTTGATGTGATCGATGATGACTCTAAAAGGCAAATGATCTTTTTGATACAAATCTCTAGTGTAATTGCTGCGATAGGCATTGTAACGCATTGTAAAGATTGTAATAAGGAGCGATTCACCTTGCTGCAAAATGGCAATCAATATAATATATATGAAAGCTATGTCTGTTTTCCCCATTAGAATGAACAAGGTGTTGATATACGTGTGAAAATCTTAAACTTTTACTGCTTAATTGCCCTTCATGTTTTAAAGTTTCGTTTAAACAATAATAGCGGCTACAATTTGGCCTTACGACTAAAAGAAAATATAGCTAAACTCCAGTTACACAGCCCAATGAATACAATTTGAGAAGTGCGGCCATGAATTTTGGACATGAACCAGGGAGTACAGGATAGCAAGAGGAAGTGGACCTAATAATAAACCACTCACGCATGAAGTTTATAAAGAGCTCATCTATGCGTTATACCAAAACGGCATGCAAGGCTGGTTGAAATATATTTTAATTGACATGATTGCGAATAGCGATTTGCAACGTATTAAACTGCATACGCGTCTATTATCTGCCAATATCTCCACTCTAACCATAATTTTGTTACCGTAAGACCCTTCTACAAAATTTGCAAGCACAAGGCTACAAACGCTGTATACGATCATTAAGTGAAGTCTAAAGAAGATTAAGATAAATTTGCTCGTTGATGTGCATTTGCGAATACAGATGCAGAACCGTTTTTGCACTAGATATGGCTCTCATTTTTGCATACATCACATAATATAGTGCTATTTCTGTGCTATCAACCTAAAATGTTATATTCATACATATTCTTCAGCTAAATATTTCTTCAAGATCATTATATGAAGGAATGTCAAATCTTGGATGAGATTTAGATCTTAACTTGAAACTTAAGACTAATCTGATCATCCTCATATCATGCATGGTGTGAATTTAGTTGTGAAACAAAGATTTTGTAGGCGTTGCGTGTGTGATACCGTTTTCCTCTGTGGAGTGCGCTCACAAGATACTAAAATGCTCGTTGGTTTGAGTTTTTGGGAATGAAGTTTTTGGAGTTTGAGCGTGTAGTGTTCTTTTTAATAGTAAAGTTGAGTCGACTCTGTCGTCTGCCGTTTCAATAAAATAAGTCTAAGCAAACTCAAAACAAGCAAGATAAATGTTTGATGAGATCGATGTGTAATATTTTATTAGTGTGTGTACTACAGTGTGTAAATGAAAAATGCAGCTCTCTATTCTCTCTTGCCACCGTAATCCATACAATTTTACTACTTCATGTACAAACAGCAGAGAGTCACTCCACCATCGTCAGATTAATGTGGTAGTATTGAGAGACGTAAGTATGTGTACAAAATACATACATAACTGTTTTACAGCCATATATTCACTTTATCCTATTTGTGTGGATTAATGTGACTCTTCCCACGAATGTGAAGATAATGCTATGTACATACATATACCAAAGGAAAAACCATATTACTATAAAACTATGTGCTCTGGTTCTGAGTTCTAGTAAGACTTTTGTGATTCTTATGTCGAGAGCTCAGTTTACGTATGCAGCTCTCATCGCTGCTGGCTTTTATGATCATCATGAGCTACACACATAAATTTAGTAAAAAACCATGCATATAATATGTCGTACTCGCTATAAGAAGTCAGCTATAATATTGTGAGCAGTGTGTGAAACAGGATGAGTAGAAGAAACTTTTTGTGGACACTTTGTACGTAACTGCACGACTGTGATCTTCATTCATACAAGACGTACATCCCTGTTCCCCACCGATATCATACATGCTTTTTAGTATGTCCTGCGTACAACAGAAAGGGGAAGTAATAGCATCTCTTTAACAGTGAACAGTTGTGGATTCGATAAATGGAGAAAATACATGAAAATAATAATGTGAATTCCCAAACCTATATTACGTGAGTGTATGACACATTACCATTCCCGACAACCACATAAAACTCTTTACTTCGGTTTGGAGGAGGTGAGTAATATCGTATTCGTGTATATAGGTACTCCCTACATAGTGAAATGCATGCAAGACTGTCTTTTCACAAGTATCGTTGTCGTCTCAGGCTCACTCGCACAATGCAATGCATTAGCAGAACACTGAAGATTTCTTGTCCATTCTTAAATGCATATAAACTTCATGTAATTATTAGGAGTGACCAGCTACATCTTTCCACTAATTCCCTGTAAGTACGCTGACAATATTGATATTTCGAGATTTTACACAGGTTCCCATTCTGGTGATCACCATAAGCCCATCATATAAGAAGCACACACATCGTCTCTTACTACGAACAAGGGTGCACAAATTTACAAGAAGAGACATTCTCTGTTAATGCATGCAGTTTATCGATATCACCACAAGTCAAAGTATTACACATTTTAATGTTATTGTTTACTTGCCATTATAATATTTGCTGATGATTCACAGGAGTGATCAGAAACTGTGACTTGGTGCGCACGTTAAAGTAAATTTATTAAGTCAGTCCTTAAAGATTTTACCTTGTGTGCAATAAACAATGAATACACTTTATATGGATTGATACAAGTTAAGATTATTGGAATCAGTTCTTACGTACCAAGTACCAGCATGTAATAAAATATATTGCAAGGTAAAAGGCTCTATTTCCCATTGTAAGATTACTTCATATCGTATTCGAATGCTTCTGAAGCATTTTTGATTCGAATTCGATCGATTTTTGAAATTGGTATTAATCGTAGGAATTGCTCTATTAGTCTGTGTTAACACCAATTTTTATCTTTGAAAATGCATCATCAAACAAGCGTGCTCTAGATGACCTGCATTAGAAAAGAAATATTTTGTTGGGAATTTATGTAAAATCTCATTACTCCAGGAATTTCATTTGCCTATCGAAAAACAGTACAAGTAAATGTCAACTCCAAGCTATTTTTCATTGCTATATAACCACATTACTATCTCTGCAATTGAAACCCAATCAAAGCTATAAAGATTGTTATACTAATAGTAAACTGTGCAAGAAATGTGCTTCATATTCTTTGAAACTCAAAAATTTTCAATTTTGGTTGATTTATAATTGTATATCTGGTTAAGTGTTGATACACACATTGCATTATGAAACCAAATGCATCATATCATGATCAAAAGTACTATCAATGACTTTTTTCACGACTGACAAATTTGTGTGCAAAGTGCAAATACGTGAAAATACTCATTCATAAAAATAAGCCTTAAGAAACGAATATATTTCTTGGTACTAATCATTTCATTGCATGTTCTGAGTTTTATTTAATAGGCAGTTAGTTTTGCTGCGGTTGTAACCCAAAGTAATTGCTTTTAGTTCTACTTAATTGAATTGGCATGCATTTTAACAGGACAATAGATTCATTGTTTTTACTCTTGTTGTGCTATTCTTCAGATCTGAGTGTCGGTTTTATTCGTAACGTATTGTGCTTTACTTCACTCACCGGCTGCCCTTAATCAGCGGTCCAACTCTACTGAATGAAGGAAGAAGAAAGCATTCCTTGAAGATCTAAATACACGGTTAAGGAGGTTTCATGTGAGAAACCAACAATATTGTGTCAAAGGCCAAGTTTCTATTTAAGGTAAGCAGCAAACAATTTGTTGCAGTCCTGTAACTTTCAAACATGTCTGAATTTAACAAATAATTCTAGTTTTGAAAATTAAAATCACACATTAAAATGTAATTTTCAGAATACATATGTACATACCTACACGCATATAACAACAGTATATTAATGAAATGTTTAGTCAGTAAACCGGTTGAAGTCTTCTGAAAAGATGAAAACTCGCCGAATTCTCTGAAAAATCATTGGTTTAAAAGCTTTTAGCGTGTCTCTCTACTTTGTACTTACATTTCACACTACTTACACCTTCCAAAATGTATGATTTTAAGGTAGACTCTCCAAGGTCCAACACGTGAACTGAGAGTTCAAAATGTCCAGTTTAAAGCTCGGTAAGAACCACAGTCATCAGTGACTCATCTCATGACAATACAGTCTGTCTATCACAAATTCAAATATTATATTTCCGTTTTTCATTTCTCTCAGTTCTATTCTTAACTTTTGATATTGTCATCTCAATAGAGTATTTTATGCAATTTATTTATGAAATGCATGACTTTAGTCTGATGATCGTAATTTTTTGCCAGAACCATGTGCATGATCATAATGGTCAGTAATAAGAATTTGGATTTCTTGTCAAAATCCTATTGTGACATTAACATTTGCATGTATTTTCTATTGCCTGTGTATATTTTCAGGCTTTATTGTTATAATAATATGCGTTTGCCTATATAAATCGACTCGGATATTATGATATAGATTCGTGTCTCGACCTCATTTCGCTAATACTTGTGCTAATATTACTGTTCAAAGTCAGTAGGCAACTTTCCGTTAACTTTACCGTTTTTCTTGGCTACGTGGGTTTGGTTCTCTTTGTTGGCGGTTCTTGTGTATAGTATTTCTAAAGATGAAATGAACTGATAATGAACATTTCCTTTCTGCAACATAATGTCTGCAGTTTTGGCAGCGACACTATTCATTTCATTATTCTAAACAAGCAACTTGTTTATTGGTCAGAACTTCATACAACAAAATCTTAAAGATGCAAAGATGAAGCGAAATATAAGCATCACGTAGACTTTAGAAAACTCGAGTCTTCTCAAAATCTTTTCCATTTTAAAGCGATACATTTATAGAAACTTGCGAAGATGTATTATTAAACAACTTGTACAAATTTTAATGTTGGAAAGCTGCGATACAATATTTGCAATAATACGTTCTGGAGATATTAATGAATCTCCATCATAATTTTATGACATGGAGAACCTCAAATGCCTGACCTTATGTCTTGCACTCTTTTTCCTCATCAAAACTGCATGTTCATCATTTAGAAACGGTGGGTGGTGGCAGTGGTGAGTTGATTTTTAGGATTTTCATTTGGAGGTATGCAACGTAGCATGATAAACTATTAGCAATTTAGCAAGAAAACAGAATGACACAACAGTGTAATTCAAAATATTGCATGGCAAGGGAGAATGCTCTCTCTCACCCACACGTAAAGTCTGTAAATTTGGAAGTTATGAAAAACGTTGGATGTCGTTATTTAAATATGATTTGATATTTCTGTTGTGTGTGCATTTTGTTATTATGATATGTTACTGTCTTATGAAAATTATTGGTTTACTGGCATCCGCATACATATAAAAGTGTTTACTTGTATTCGTGAGTATTTTACACCTATATATTGTCCCATAAAACATGTAGTTTTACTTGCAAATTTTTGTCAAGATTCAAGACACTTTATTACTATAAATCTTTCCCACTTGTAGGAAGAGGCCCAATGGACGAATTCTGTTATGTGATAGCAAAGTATGACTATACAGCTCAAGGGGCACAGGAGCTAGACTTAAGAAAAAACGAGAAATATTTGCTGTTGGATGATTCGAAGCATTGGTGGCGGGTCCAGAATGCCAGGGGTCAGTCGGGATATGTGCCGAGTAATTACGTTAAACGGGAAAAGCCTTCAATATTTGATAGGTTAGTTTGGCAAGAGCAAGCATTATGCTTGAGAGTCTTTGTCCAAAGTCCAAATAAGAGCTTTAAAGGGCAGGTGAACTGTACCAGCATCTAATCTTGTAACACCTTAATTGATTACAGCATTAAAAAGAAAGTCAAAAAGACGTCAACGGGATCGAAAACCCTTCCCAACTCTCCATCAAGATCAATAGAACTGCCACCGGCTACACATATATCCCCCAGTCATGGATATAATAATGGTGCCCCTGCCAATTTCAAGCAAACACCGCATGATCCACGGGAAGCGATTGGAACAGCAATCGTGAAGTATGCCTATCAAGCTCAACAAATGGACGAACTGGCACTCATGAAGGGAACCAGAATCTTGATACTTGAAAAGTCGAACGATGGGTGGTGGAAAGGACAATTTGGGAATCACGTGGGGTGGTTTCCATCCAATTATACTCAGGAGGAGAATGATGATGAAACAGTACACACATATGCAATGGCCGAAAACGTGCTGGATATTATGGTGGCCCTCTACAATTTCACTGCTCAGGTACATCTTCATGATTCTTATAGACTGCTGAATTGCCAGAGCTATTTCATGTTTCATATTGCAAATGGATGTTTATTGCTATATTTTGCAGAATGACCAAGAGCTAAGCTTTGAAAAGGGTGACCGACTTGAAATCGTTGACAGACCTGCCTCTGACCCAGACTGGTTTAAAGCCAGAAAATCGAATGGACAAGTAGGTCTAGTTCCTAGAAATTACCTCCAAGAATTATCTGAATTTCTCACCCAGCCCCTCAGAGAAACAAATGGAGTATCGAATAATCATCACAACAATCGTAATGGCTCGGACCGTTCTTATCTCACAACGAAAAACTGGTACTTTGGAAATGTGTCGCGATCCCAGTGTGACCAGCTACTTAATGACAGGGGGCTAGACGGAGACTTCCTGATTCGTGACTCGGAAACAAATGTGAGAAATGATAGAGCTTCCAGCTTGTAGAATCGAACATCTCGTATAATATGTATTCATTGCACGTTTCTTCATTCCCGTTTATTTCCTCATTTCAGGCTGGGGACTTCTCAGTGTCACTGAAAGCGCCAGGCAGGAACAAGCACTTCCGAGTTCATGTAGAAAATGGCCAATTTTGCATTGGTCAACGAAAATTCATCAGTCTAGATCAATTAGTAGAGCATTATCAAAGAGCGCCTATTTATACCAATCAACGTGGAGAAAAGCTCTACCTTGTTCGGGCACTTCCTCGACCAGCAAACTCGTCTTGCTAATGAAACAACAATAAAAGTTAATTTATATAAGTTGTACCACTGTTGTTATTAATTAAAATATTATTTAAAGTTAGGATACAATGTACCGAGCTGCTGCTGAAAATGTTTCAAGAAGCAGACACACTCTCACAGCGTTTAGTACTACCAAACACAACGAGATAGGGAACGATCTACCTTCAATCAAACAAACAAACAATGAAGAAGGCAAAACACTCATCATGTCGTGAATGAAACAATTTCCCTTATGAAATAGATTTTAAAAGATTTCTTCCACATTATATAACTGTCATTTCCTCAGGGGAAAAACTGAAAAACTTCCCTTGCGGACACTTCTATACAAGCTATGATAATATTTCATATTATGTCATCCAGTTTCTTGTCCGCCTTTACTCTTTATCTTTAATGTAGCGACTAATTTCTCCGTACTTACAAAATTGCAAAAGAAAATGTGTCCAATTTTTTTTCTCCAAAGTTTGCTACTCTGTATGTTGCTTTGCTTCGTGAATCGTACCTCCAGTTACTTCCAAAGTTTTTGTTTTTGTTACACTTGTCTATTACTGTCTCTATATTTATAAAAAATGGCTCAATATAAGAACTACGAAGCACACAGAGATGCAAGGGAAAAATAATTTTATGAAGGTGTGCCATGAAAACAAGTGGCTTACACGCAATTAAAAGGAAACTTCCGGCTTGGAAGCTCCCAACAGGCACAATGATAAAATGATATCGCTTGAACTACCAAGAACAAGTAGTTTTGATGTGCAAGAAACTAATGTATATTGTAGAAATTAGTTAGCTGTCCACATTTACAAAAAATTATGCGTATCGGATCTGTGTACATTTTAGAAGCTTAGTTATTTACTGAGCTACACTTGTAGATTCTCAACATAATATAAATAATTATATTATAGTGTGTATTATTCACGACTAGTCTTACCACCCCGATGTTTAATTGAAATTACATATATTATTATGCATATAATACATATTATAAACATAATCGTGACGTTGTGTGGTTTACGTTCGTTATACCCAATTTCTGCTCCGCTGTGGAAAATACATAATCGTTTTTTTAAATCCCGCTAACAAACATTAACTAAATATGTCTTAATTTTCGAGCATGCACTAACTCGATCTAGGTTAATGACAATATCAATTACGTGTACTAATTTTGATATTTGATATATTTGTACTATGTTATAGCTAACATACATACTTTATATATACATAATATACATGCAAGAAGAGTCGTATGTAACATTACAAGCTCATGATGATATGCCATGCCAAACATAATAGCGTTGAATTGAACTAAGATTTGTAAAAGAATGTTTAGCGATCTGAAAATAGATTTGCCAAATAATTATTAATGTTGTATATCTTTGCAAAAAAAATGTTATTATTTCAACATTGATTGCGTCTTGTTTTCTAAAGGAAAACACCTATTAGTTGTAACGAATAAGTATACTAATTCACATGCCCAGTATATAATAATGGAGAGTATGGATTTTGGCTGATGGTTAGTCCAAATGATGCTTATTCAAGGTATGACACACGTGTGACTGCTTTTACATGACGGAAAGGGAAATTTTGCATTTTAATACTCTAGTAGTTTTATACGTGATTTTTACTGTAAACCAGAGAGAGAGAGAAAGAGAAAAATCATGTCCAAAAGTTTGATATATATTTCAGCTCACTTTTGGACGGAGGCAGCTACATTAATAAACATAATATTATTATAAGTTATGATTAATGATTAGCTAGTGCTGCATATGAATACACGTAAACATTTTTTACTGCTTGAAATGCAAGTGTTGAACTGGTTGGTAATTAATTTGATACATTTAAAATAATATAATTATTAGTAGAATATTTTACAAATCGATGGTCTGAAATTGATTACCAAAAGAATGATTGCTTGCTTTCATTCAAAACACAATGTATCCTTACAAAGCTTATAGGTAAAAATTAACTGTTAGAACTTCACACTAGTTTTTGTACAACAATGACATTTTTCTCAGTTCTAGTTCTTACGGCCTTCTGAAGCAACTTATTAGTTGATCAATATTTCTTATGCAAAACTTTGCCTTCAAATTTGTACTACTTGAACAAAGTTCTGCTGTTGTATTTTTGCAATGCATCCATTTCAAAGGCAACTTTAGCCTAAACCAGTAGTGAAAACTTACTTCAGCATCGCATACTGCGTTGTTTTTTAACTCTTGAAACCCCTGTCTTTTGAATTCTCGTAGACATGCCAAACAAATCATAGAGATTGCGGAAAAACACAATTATCTCGTCCAATTTATCAATATTAAAAATGGGTATTTATTCGCTGTTGTGGTCAAGAATGTAGAACTTCCACACGTAAATATTTTGAAACGTGTAAATGCGAAATGTTTGTAAACTATTGGGTACATGCAGAAATACATAAAGTTATCGTATCCATTATTGGAACAACAAACAAACTACAACATACAAGTAATGTTTCTAGGCATGCAGTTATTTTGTTCACTGAATACGCAATACAGCAAATCATGTTTAAATTAATCTTAGTTGATGGCCTTCTTATGGTGACATGGAAGGTCATTGTTATACTTTTCGTCCAGTTTATACGCATCGTCAACAGTCATTTTGCTTATAATAAACAACTACCTAATTGCAACCGTTTTCCGGAAATTGTAAAAAAATGTCTATTTGTCTGGTTTTGTTGTTTTTTCATATTGCTAAATCGTCAACTAACTTTGTTCCAAGTTTTTGGTATCCTTTCCTGGCTAAAAACGAAACAAGCTTAGATACTTAAGTTACATGTGTTATGTGTTGTCCTTTGTTCACTTATTGTATGACAGAAGTGACACCATCCATTCCATCGCAAAAATTCCTCGAGTTTTTACTACATTTTTCTATTTCAAATAATTCATTGAATATTGTAACGGTAAATAAATTTACACTGTAACCTGCTGTTCTGCATTATTCGCTTTCCTTCATACGTGCAACCTACCTGGTAAAACCGAATGGCAACAGATAAAATATGAAATGTTGTTGTGTTTTGTTGCGTAATTTATTAAAATACATTACATCTCTGTAAGAAATAATACTCAGTCAAATTAAATACAATTAAGGCGACGGATTTAATAAAGCTAGTTAATCTATAACTAACGAGAGAAATCATATTTGCGTTTCATGTTGATAGTTTTTTTCATACTTAAAACATTAACTAAGCAATTTGCTACTGCTACCAGGTTAAAATATGTAGCCGTAACCTTTGATTACCATTGAAACGAATCCCGAATATATTGTTTGTGCAATCTACTCTGAATTTGTCACAAGCCATCATTGTACTCATAGCAAATGTTACGTTTTTTGGTTTTGCTGCGTGCTTTTATATTGATTGAGACCAAATCATAATTTCATATTGAACAATATTCTTGCGGGTTTGCATCCGTAATTCCATATTTCATTTTTCATTCCACGCAGTTCCTACACATGATAATTTTGCTTCCCTATAATTCTAATGCAATGCAATCCCATTTCCACATTCCATTCCACTGTTTTAATGACTTGTCTAACACATTTGTCTTACAAATTTCAACGAGGTATGGCATGTTGCACAAAAAGATAAGATAAGAAGGCAATAAAAGACGAATGAATGAATTGCACTCGTAAAAACCGTAGGCGCTAAATAATCTAGTTATGTTAAAGGAGAAGTGTATACTGTTTATTATAAATCTATTCATTTGTTTATGAAATGTGGACTACACTATACTCAGGCTCTTCACCTCAAGTAATTAGGCAAGCAAATAAGCAATAAAATAGTTCAACAGTTTCTCCTTCTCTTATCTAAATACGAAAGATTCATGCTTAAAAATATGTCATGTATCATTTGCATAGTTGTGTGCATTGTTTGTACGCAAAACCATAAATGTCAACTGCAATCTGCAATTCTCTTTGGATTCATTTTCTAGGATCACCGACTCAAACGAAAAAAAAAGTCAGGCAGTATACTCTCTTCGCACTATCATCAGCAAGCGTCACAAAAGCTAGGGTAGACGACCGTCGTCGCTCCCTTCACAAATTTACTGACAACGATGACAACGGGCTGGCTGGCAGAACTGTACGGATATTTTCGGAGAAAAGAGAACGTTTCTTGTGCATAAAATAATAATGACTCAGTCAAAAGCAACAACCAGACAGAAAATAAGAAAAGCCCACAACAGACAGGGGTACATGAAAGAGGTAATAAAAAATGCAAGATGTTTTTGAGTAGTGGTGTGTGTATTTCCTACGTAAAGTACTTAGCACCACACAGCCATATAGCTCGATTTTAAAACAGACCGGAGCTCACGAAACGAAAGGGAACAAATAAATGCTCATAAAAGGCCCAAGCCATACGTCAAAGCCCAACAGGCCAAGGGGTAAGAGGAAGGGAATGATCGACTAGAATAGGCTTAGGTTAAGCTAATGCATAGCATTTCACAAAAGCCTCTGCTCTCCCTGTCTCCCTTCAAAATGTATGCATGCCCAGTTGCTGGGAAAGTGTGCTGTTGAAAATCCTGGATCGCTGCATTCAATAAAATATTTGGCTAGTTTAGCATCTGTCGGTCGGGGCTCTATCCAGCGGATAAAGTTTATGGAAAAAAAGTTGTGAAGTACTCGCTTCCCAATCTCCAATGCCTAGGATCACATTTTGAAACTTCAACTTTCATGTTGTACCAACGACTTTTGCATGTACACGTATACATCCTTATATGACGGATAGGAGAGAATAAGCATGAAACAGAAGTATGGCATATTCATTCGCACTGTCACAATGAAACAGAAGCTGTTACTAACTCTTTCCGGGTAGAAGGGAAAACCTTCTGTAAAAGTCGCGTTGTTGTTGTTCTCCTCTCTACAGCCAGCCAGAAATCGTACAACATTATCAAATGAACGTGCAGACTGCGTGTGAAACTCTATTAGAAAGACCAGTGATACGGCATCGCATGGGGATTAAAGCAGTGTTAGGTCGTTTCATTTACTGAAGTGTTCTCCCATGCTTCGTCTATCAGTTAAAACTAAAAGTCTGCTTCAGATTTCAAAGTAAGTATTTTTTTTCAAACTGTTTTTTAGCACACAGAGGCATTTCTCAAGTACTTGTATGCAAACTCATACAGACGAAAGGAATACTTCATGATTTTGAGAATAATTAGACGAGCTGAAAGACAACTTGCCTTGTGTCAATATTATCATCGAGACAAGTATACGATTTTGTAAAGTTGCTGAGCTGTAGTGTGAGTGAACCCTTGTTTTCTTTGCTTGGCATGTAAGACAAGTTAACTAACATCGTGGCAATGGCAATAATATTGTATAGTGGGATCTATAAAGTCGATGGTTGCATTGCCAGGAAAGATCTTGGGTTAATCTGTCAGCACCTTGAATAGCAGAAACCAAACTAGGAAACAGATTCTCTTTATCCTCGTTGCATGCTCTACAAAATGCATTCCGCAAGGAATTGTAGATTATTACCCCTCCCGTTACAATTATTGGTCGATAATGTTTACCCAGAATGTCTTCACTTTTTCATTGAAGCTATTTAAGTCATAGTATATAGTCATAGTAGGAATATTCAAGGGGTTAGACGAAGAAAAACAGTATAGAAACATACAAAGGAGGGAAGGAGTTCCAATAGATTTTTTTACAATTATGGTTTGCTGCAAAAGCTCAAAGGGAATTGGAAAGCAAAGGAGTTCAGCAAAATAAAACAGAAACTTTAGAAATGCATGTTTTCTGATGGGAATGTTCCTAACCTTCAGATACTGTAACGTGCTCAGTCAGTGTAGCATTTTCTATTGCGTACCACCGTGACTCTAAATAGCCAAATTTTTTATGTGATGTGAACTGTTAAATTAGGGAATAGCTTACATGACGGTGGGCCATGCATGCCAATTCCGAGTATTCCATTCATGCTCATATATCTCCAGAAAAGCACGTAACTGTCGAGATGGTCTGGATGCCACAGCTAGTCTGCATACTTTTCTTATACTAAATACTTGGAGATATGAGAAAGAACCGGAATGAACATACCGGGGGAAAAGGGAAAATACTCATGTGAATTTCCGTAACAGTATTATTCTCCTCACACGACATGACATGTTCATGCACTTTACACTGCGCACTGGGAAACATAAAATTAGGCACAGGTACATGGCATCTCAATGGGCCATAGGCGAAAAAGTCAGAATATTTTTTCAACAACCGCTACTATATTTCTACTACTTTTAATTTTGAAGGAAATGAAAAAGACTCGAGTATTCTCGATCATGTCTGTCAAGCACATTTTATGCAACACCATATATAATTATTTTTCAAAATGATTTTCCCTTCATCATATCCTACCAGTCATTACTTTTGACTTTAGAGAAATCATGCTCACATCAAAATACTCTTTATGAAGAAGAAATGCATCATGAGATTTAAAAATTTAATTTAAATGTGTCTTGTGTATTCCAGATTAATGTGGAAGATGTCATGAAAGCCAAGTCATTAAATAAAACCTCATAGTGGATATTTGCTCATTGTTATTAGATTAAACTTTGAGAAATACCCGGGTGTGCTCTCATGAGTATATAGGAAACTCCAAAGCTTATGAAGTACTGTTGTAAATTAAGTTTGCTTCCAAGTACAGTACAAAGAAAGTGATTTTTGCATGTGCTTCACTTTATTGGATGTGTGTAGGCAAATGAACAATTGATTGTTACAATCTAGAATGACGAATGGTGATGGGACGCTGAAACAAAGTGTTGATATGATAGTGATTCATTCAGGGTAAGACTGTTCGTGCCCACAAAAGTGTTTTCATCACACACAACGCAAAATGCAACCGAGATGTTTGCGTATCTTCCTGTGCAGTGTGTAATATGCTAGTTCACTCCGAGTGTTTTGTTTTTGCTGCTTCTTGATGATTCATAATAAAAGGAGAGGTTTAGCTCTGCCATGCATTCGGAAGGATATAGAGCAGACAACGGCAAATGACTCTTCATTTTTCTCAGTGTAAAGTTGGAAGATGCAAAAAATATAGTGCACGTCCGGTTTGATATGGGAATGTGTGAGACGGACCATTTGAAACTGATTTTGATTAGTAAAAGAGATGCTCCACTGTAATATGCGGAAATTGTTTGGAAAGGGAACTGCGGACAAAGTGAAAGTTTCTGATACACGTTATGTATAGCAATCCCAATTATTGGAAAGGAAATACTGTGTGAAGTGAAGCAAAACGAGTTGTTCTCACAAAACTTATTGCCAGGATGTCTAGTGGTCGTCCAATTAAATGTGTGGTTGTCGGAGACGGTAAGACTTGTTGACTTGTCATATTTGATATTATAGCATTGCGCTTATGCTCCAACTAGTACGCTGAGAAACTGTATGTCTGGGAGACAAAAGAAAGACAATGCGACACGAGTTACGGCTCAATCTTTTTTTAGTTGAGTGAGGAACGATGGAAGAGAATATGTGCGCAAAACTATCAATACTTGCGTTATTATGTACAAAGTGTATTTAAAATATGCATTGCTATTTTTTCTTATCAGGAACTGTCGGTAAAACCTGCATGTTGATCTCATACACGACAGACAGCTTTCCAGGTGAATACGTACCTACCGTCTTTGACAATTATTCTGCTCCAATGGTCGTTGATGGAATTCCAGTGAGTCTTGGTTTATGGGATACTGCAGGCCAAGAAGATTATGATAGGCTCAGACCGTTATCGTACCCGCAGGTATGATGATTTATGAAGACATTTCCACCTATTTTGTTTGCGTTTGGAATAAAGTTTTATACAGACATTTATTTGCCATTTCAGACCGATGTGTTCTTGGTCTGCTTTTCCATCGTCAGCCCATCGTCATATGAAAATGTGACGTCCAAATGGTTTCCTGAAATCAAACACCACTGTCCAGACGCCCCGATATTATTAATAGGTAAAGTGAAACCTAATAAAACCAGAGCATCAATATACTATCCAATATAAGTCCCCATAAAAAGGAACATATTAAAGATGTTTTATTGCTCTGCAGGTACAAAATTGGATTTAAGAGATGATAAAGAAACTTTAGCTCAATTGAGTGAACAAGGCTTATCTCCAATCAAACGTGAACAGGGACAAAGATTAGCCAATAAAATACGCGCTGTTAAGTATTTGGAATGTTCAGCACTCACACAGCGTGGTCTAAGACAGGTATGTGTCCTATGGGTTTCGGGTGTATTACAATGCACCATATAGCATAAGAATATTTACAGATTCTTCATAAATAATCGTCTTGTGAATTTAATTTCAGGTATTTGATGAAGCTGTTAGAGCAGTTTTACGACCGGAACCTGTTCGTCGTCGACAAAGCAATTGTGTCATGCTTTAAAATTATAAGTCACTTAAGTAGGGAAATTTTTCCAGTTGAATTTTAATCTATTACAGAAAAATGTCTCAAAGATAACTTATTATATACTTTACTACGCCTTTCTACCAAAAATACTGAAATGGAAATTGCAGTTTTTTACACTAATGCTAACTAACCTATTCAGGAGCTGGGGTGGACATTTTTTACCAGTCGTACTTTCTACATGAACAATAATGAAATAGATTATTACTAAACAGAGAAGATTATGCAGCTTAGATAGTACATATATGATGGAAGCTTCAAACATAATACTTTCATACCAGCAGATATTACTTTATCAAGAGAATGTTGCGCAAAAGATAATAGAGACGTTATTTATAATTTCAGACGAGAAACCTCTATATTTAAGTGGAGACGACCCAATAGTGTTGACATTTGTAGTTGCAAAGTATTTGGTATTTTAAAATAATTAGCAAACGCTAAATGTGTTAAAGATGAAGCATAATAATGATATTTGGGAACGAACACTTTTGTACGTATTGCAAAAGATGAACTCTGATTGACTCATAAGTACCCGCGTTGTATACGCATGTACTTTCAATTTTCACAGTGTAATGTTATGTGAAGGTATTAGAAAGGAATGGACCATTTGGCCAGCAAAAGGGCAATAAATAAAAAACTAACTATAATTCAATTCAATCACTATTTTGAGGAATCTCTACAATATTTATAACCGTTTTGACGTTCAAATAAGTAGGAAAAAGCACGAACTATTTCTAGGATAAATGATGTTACTTTTCTCTTTGCTTATACGCATATTATGTTCTAATCAATGTTTTTGAAGAATGATTGATGCTGCATGAATGACATGACAGTAGAACTTCTGGATACCAGGAAATATGCATGATGTAATTGAAGTTATTGTATCAGGATGAGATTTATGTTCAGCATTAAGTTTAATAGAATAACAGGTTAGCGAAATGGTATATTTTGATGATAGAAGTTGGTTTTAAAATAGGCAGTTTTTTGTAAATTTTTCTTTGCTGCCAGCTTGTACTATATGTGCGTTATCTTTGCCACTAAATACCGAGAAAGTCCCAACTTTTATACAACTGTTTTTAAGTAAGTAACGCTTATCAAAGCTTAGAACATTATAATTTTACTGGAAAAATTGCGAGCATATTATAAGTAGGTACACTCTTATTTATCGTAGTTCTTCAAATTCAATAGACCTACTCATCACTCATCACTCATTCGATCAGTAAAAGGATGATTTGAATGAAAGGGGAACCTTTCTAATTAACTGGTTATACTACTACGACCTCAGCTTCCACATAAAGACATGTCGTTATCGAGAAGATTTTTTGGGGTTTTACTCATTGCTTACTACGTATAATTTTGTATTATTCAACTTGTCAGATCTAAACTTGTCATTTATTTAGCTAGTAATGTTCAACGACGAAGGCAGTGTGTACTTTTTTAATTTTGTGTATTTTATGATGGTTTTTAACTAGGTGTAGGCAGCGAATTAAGGTTTTTTAACATTGCTGTTTGTTCACAGCTTACAATTCTATATTTCATTCAACCGAGCTAGTCAAAAAATTGACATTTAAGTGGTACGTTGAAAGCTTGCTTAAATTCAACTATACAGGTATGTTCGAAGCTACTAGAAATTAGAGGAAAATTTGATTGTAAGATCGACTGCCAACAACTATCCCATTTAATAGGAAACAGATATGACTGATGTTTGCTAACCGATGATAGATTAACATTAAATGGTTGCAGCCATTATTTTTTAACAATCTAGCCAAATGAATTTGTACTTTTCGTCAATGAATTTGAATGAATGATGATGATGAATGAGAGAATTTAGATTTGTTATTGTCACCACACATTAAAAGTAAAACATTGTCTAGTTCATATTCTAGATCAAAGAATAAAACGTGTCTTTTCTTACCAAGGTATGTATAATACACAAATGTTTTAATCAAAGTCAAACTTATGTGTAAGTAGCTTTAAAGCTTATCTGCTAGAAATAGTGCACCCTCCTGTGTTATCTAGGGAATGTTTAATTTTACATTGTACGAGTATACATGTATATTTATCATGGTTCGTATAAAATGTGTTTGTTAATAATAAAAATGATTTTAAAAGTAAAATTCACCGTGTTAATCTATTGTTAGATACGTTGTGAAAGAGTTTTAAAAAAATTATTGATACATATTGTTAAGGTCAGTAGCAGATTTGATTTTGCTACATGTAACGAAATTTGCATAATTACATACCTAATTTGGCACTAAAGATGCAGTTTCTGATCCCACAATGGACCTCAATATTTCAGCCTTGAAATTTCAGTTTTTGTTTGAAGTAACTTTCAGACACATTTGGAGATTTGGTAATGCTAGAAAAGCTGTTATGTGAAAAATGTTGCAAGGATTTATCAGGCCAGGATGATCAGATAGCTAAGGAATGTTAGCTGGATAATACAATTATACTTACTTACATTTCATGACACATAAAATGCCATAAATGTTGCATTTAGCAGAGATATGTAAAAAGAATATTGAAACTTGGAATAAAGAATGCATTTATGCAAGGGAAGGGGTTTCGGATTTCTAAATCTGACTTGCGTCTTCTCCACAACTTGGTTGGAGCAATGAAATACATTATGCATGCATCATATAATATAGTGTTTCACTGACCTAGATGTTTTCATGATGACCTTCTAATGATTTTTTCAGGAATTGTGACGTATGTTCGGTCCTTTCAGGAATAAAATTCAATTGGAAAACGAAATGAAAGTGCTATAATGCTGACTGACGATACCTGCGTATTATCTTCATCTTGGAAATTAAATGCATATCTTCCACCTATCCAGCACCTCACATTACACTCGAATTAAAACAAAAATATTTTGCCGACTAAGAAAGACTTGAAAGATTTGACATCTTAATTTTAAATGTAAATACTTATGGAGAATAAGGAAGTGACGAAGTTATGAGAAATGCAGTAAAACGTCTTTTCCGTCTGATTCTGAAAACAATGATGACATTTGATATTCCTTCATATTAAGTTGATAAAGCACAAATTTTTGTTCAAGAACGATACATTTTGGAGAAGAAAATCTTCCACTCTGCTTGAGAACAGGCTGGAGACTATGCAATGGAGATACGGCATTTATGTAAATCACAGTTTGCTTTTTATGATAAAAGCGAATGTACCCCAAAAAAAAATCTTTTTACATGAGCTTTGTCTTGTCTGTGCAACTATAATTCGATGAACCTACAGAGATGTGTACGATGAATCATTCCGATGACCCATGCAATTCAGTAATTCAGTTCACTGTTAGGAAGCTATGTACGTGACTGGATGAAGTGTGTGTGAGGGTCAATACTACTCCAAAAGTTTACTGCTCAATCAACTTGTGTCTAATGCGTGGCCAACTAATGCAGAACCAAAAAGTAATGAAGTCCTCATTCATAGATTGTAGGTGTATACAATAGATAGCTTAAATCATGCAACTAGTACAGGAACTTGACGACAAAGACGCACTTGTCGGACAAACATAATGTTTCACCTGAACTCAAGCCCAGATTTTTTAAGGAAACACTTCTAGTAGTCTTGAGAAAGGAAAGGAGCCAGCAGGCATCCTAATCATTGTCGCAAATTACCCATATAAGTTAGCTATTACACTTTTTCAATATTAATAACTACTTTATCCTATAGGGCATGTCATTTTAATCAGTTTCTGAACATAATTGTTTCAAAATGATTCGACTGATATTAAATATTGTAGGTTTGTACTGTTTCTGTTGTATTTTTTCATTGTTTTCGACTGGTAAGAAAACCATTTAGATTTTAAATATCATCCATTTTCGGTGGCCTTTTTATGTACTCAATCAGTCAGCACTTATGTGTTAACTTAACCATTAAATTTTTTTAGGAGTTGTAGGCGATCCCACAAGAGTTTGTGATGATAGCCGAAGTTTTAATGAAACATTCAATATCTCGGATTCCCAACAATGTGACAGATACTATATGTGTTCTGAAGGAAAGCTAACAAACAGTTTTTGCAATCATGGACTTCGCTTCTCAGAAGAGTTTGAGGAATGTATTGATTCCAGAAGGGTGAACTGTAGTGGGCGCGTCTCCAATCCACGACGTAAGTTTCATGAACGATTTTAGCTTGTTGTTCGAAAGTTTTCTAAGGTCAAATACATGCAGTGCGATGGGTCAGTGTAACCTTCAACCTTACTTTTTAAAGCACTCTTAAACCCGGACTCATGCAACATCGAGGATGGCAAATTTTTATGCAGTTACGGGAAGGAGTGTATAAATTCTAGTCAACTCTGCGATGGAAATTTTGATTGTCTGGATGCTTCTGATGAATTCGAAGATTGTGGTAATACTTAAATAAAGTTAAATATTGCATAGTTTGCAATAGATATAAAAATTTGTAGTTAAATAGAAAATATCTCACGTCGCCCCTCATACTTCGTTTCTAGGCTCAGTCTGTAGTGCAAACGTAACTACATGTGCACAGATTTGCGTTCCCACACCCCCGATTTCCAAGTCCTCAGCAGGAACTTGTTTATGTAATTCGGGGTATGTCATTTCGACCTTTGACAAAACGGCCTGCAATGATGTCGACGAATGCAATATCTTTGGCTCCTGTTCACAATTGTGCTCAAATACGAACGGTTCTTTCCGTTGTTCCTGCGTGGAAGGTTTTCAACTTGGACCAAATAACAGAACTTGTGATCCTATTGGTGAGCTAGATCATGTTTTAGCCTAAAATATTCATAAGATAGTCGACAAAATTAAAAATCGTGGATTTCTATTCATTCAGACCCGAGGTGGAAGCTCATATACACAACTAGAACCGATGTTGGATACATTTCCAAAAGTTCTAATGGAAGGGAGCGCAAAATCCAACTCACTCACACCGAGGGTCGTCCAGTGACAGTTACGTATGACGCCAGGAATAATATCACTTATTGGACAGACGCTACATCATACTCGGAAGCTATTTATAAGGGCAGTCTAACTGGAGAGTCTAATATTGAAGTCGTGGTAGATACAGGTAAGTGTATGTCTTATTTCAGAAAAACATTCAACCCGTAATGCACTAATTTAAAGCAGGGCACATCTTCAAAATATTTCCCATAGGGCTACTCCTTCCTGAGGGGATTGCTTTCGATTGGATAACGGGCAACATTTACTTTGCGGATTCCAATTATTCTCATATTGCGGTTTGCAAAAATGATTCAAGCGTTTGTGCTGTGCTCGTTCAAGAAATAATTGATAAGCCAAGAGATATTGCATTACATCCCAATTTTGGGTAAACATTTTGTGACAAATAAAGCTACAGTGATATATCAGCGTATTGGGGTGATGTGAACATTTAAGCAAACTACCTTGTCATTGTCGATTTACAGAATCATGTTCTGGACAGATTGGGGTAACACCCCAGCTATAATGCGGGCAGGGATGGATGGAAGTCTTCCAGTAGCTATTGTTTCAACAAATTTAAAGTGGCCTAATGGAATAACTGTTGATCAGGGAGGCTCAAGAATATACTGGGTCGATGCCCGTCTCGATAGAATTGAATCATCCCGATTTGATGGGGAAGACAGGCAAGTTGTAATTTCAAACGCAAAGCATCCATTTAGCGTAGATGTTCTTGGAGATCGCATCTTCTGGAGCGACTGGAGCTCTCATGAAGTCAAGGTATGAAAATGACACTGAGTTTCTTTACGTATTCATATTATGAGTGCAGTATTTTATGTGTTAATTTTTCATGCAGAGCGCAGGAAAACACAACGGTTCAGTTAGTAAAGTCCATCTATTTGATCCTCATACCATAATGAACGGAGTGACTTTGTTTCACATTGCAAATCAACCAATCAACCGTTCCAACCCATGCGAAAAATCAGGATGTTCCCATATTTGTACTTTAAGTCCAGTTCAAAAGTCCCAATACCGATGCTTTTGTCCATCAGGAATGGATCTAGACCTTGATAAGAAAACTTGTGTTGGTACGTTACTTTTGTGCGTTATGATTCAGAAACGCTTTTGATTTACTCATAACTTTTTTTACTGATAATAAATGAATTATAGAGCCTGATGACTTACCGAAACTGGTGGTTGCATTCAAGGGTACATTAAAGACAATGAGATTCAACACCATTGGAAAGGATGTCTTTGACTCGACTCCTCTTTCTCAAATCAAATCAATTAGTGCCATAGTGTACAATCCAATCAACCATACATTCATAGTGAGTGATGCAGCATCAAAGAAAATCTATGAGTACAACATCAACAGGAAAAAGCTTAATGTTCTCATTGATCAACACTTGGATATGGTGAAGGGGATGGATATTGGTACGATGCTTTTATTTGATTGAATTAAATGATTTTTTTATATCCAGAAAATTCAGTATGATTAGTAAACGAGTTTCATTTATATTTTCAGATGTTGTGGGCGAGAATCTTTACTGGGTTGACGCAGGAAAACAAAGAATTGAGGCAATGTCCTTCCGAACAAGTGCAAGAACTATCATAATGACCGGTGTGGAAAATCCGTATGATGTATTGGTAGTACCTGAATTGGGGTAATCTAAATTTTATCAAACAAATCATTATTTTCCAATTTTTGTAATTAAAAAAGCATGCATATAAAACGTGTGAAGTAAAACGCTCTTGTTGTCTGCTTAACAGCTCACTGTATCTTGCAAGGATGGGTAAAAGGGGAGGAAAAATCTATAAAATGTTTCTGAATGGTCATAATAATTCAGTATTCCAACGAGTTGGAGAGAAGGAACCAATTGCATTAGCTTATGATAAGGAATTCGACAGTATTTTATGGTAAAGTCCTTTCTCACACATCATGCACCAGTAATATATTTAGCTAGTTTAATGAACAATGAATAACTTCACCTTTTCCCCTTTTTATAGGGCGGATAAAGTAAATAGGCGTATTGAATCGATATCTTCTGACGGGAAGTCAAACTCTAGAATAGTTGGAAAGCAGGATGGTTCACCCTCTGATGTGGTTAAATTTGGAAATCAAATCTTCTGGACGGACATGTTCACCCAAGATTTAAAATTGATAAATGTTGGGTCTCAATTTATCCGCAAAGTCAGGATAGGAAGCTTTGAAGGAAACTCCACTTCTACCAACTCAAGCACTAATTTCTATGCAAAAATGGCGGTCATTAACCGCGATTTGTCCAGCTTGGATGAACTGCGCACAAAGCATGAATGCTCTATGAAAAATCCAAGCAGAAAAACATGTTCCCATGCATGCTTACTAGCTGGAAGTGGACTTTCGGGGGTTTGTCGATGTCCCGATGGGTTGACGTTGGATGTCGATGGAATGACTTGCATTAAGCTCTCAACATGCAACCATGAACAGTTTACTTGCAATGATGGAAACTGCATTAGTAAAGCGTATGTTTGCGATGGGACACCAGATTGCAGTAATCATGATGATGAAGTCAACTGCAACCAAACGAGTTGCATGGAAGGGAATTTCAAATGTGAAAGCAATGGCGTCTGCATTCCTGGTATGCACAGAATGCGCATCTATGTTTCATAATTTTTAATCGCAGAATCACTTATTTTTTAAATATTTTTTTCCATAGATCATTGGGTGTGTGATGGAGAGCATGACTGTAGTGATGGGGTCGATGAAAGAAATTGCACTTATGTCCCTTGCAATGAAGGTGTGTGAAATTTCTATTATTTTTTTCAGCTATTGAATTGCCTTTAAGCTGGGTTCGGGAAATAAGGAATCAATTTTTTTGTTGCTAGATTTTGATTTTAGATGTGAAAGCACTGGTCGTTGTATACCAAAGTCGTGGAGATGTGATCATGCCTTTGATTGTCCAGGGGATGACTCCGATGAAAGAGGATGCAACTTTACATGCCCAGACGGATTTTTTCAGTGTGCTACCTCTCAACATTGTATAGTTGCTGATTGGGTATGGTTTCTTCACCACGCCTTTTTACAGTAAATTATATTTTGCAATCTGCTAATACCTCATATTCAAAATTAAACCAGGTTTGTGACAGGGAAAGAGACTGTGATGACGGCTCAGATGAGATGGTTAATTGTGACCACAAGACCTGTCCACCAGATCAATTCACATGCAATAGTGGAAGATGCATTGATGGAAAACTGAAATGTAACGGTTGGCCCAACTGTGCACATAACGAGGACGAGGCCAACTGTGATGCGACTGATGAGGACGAAAGAAGCGAAGTGCCCGGCTCTAACATTACTATCTTCACACCGGTGGACCAAGAGCAGAAGAGAAATGGGGGCACAGTTGCCATTGTTCTTGGAACAATTGTCATCATTATACTTGTGGCGATCATTATTGCACTGGTACTTCACAAACGAAATATTCAGCCCAAAGTTCTTGTTCGACCGTATGTTCAGCAATGGTATTTTTACAGCTTATCAGTTCTTACAGTAAAATAGATAATTTAAAATTTCAAAATTATTGAAACTATGCTTAACATTTGTGAATACAGGAATCGCTACATAAACGAACCAGCACGTAGGTTTTTTGCTGATGGGCGAGGTCAACAGAAGTTGGATTGTGAACAAAACGTGTACGATGAAGTGTACGCTGGAGGAAGCGCCACATACTACAATACAGCGGTTTATGAAGAGGTGGATGGCGCAGCAGACGTGAGCTTACATTAACACTTTTACTAACAGTTAATTAGGACTTATTTTTTACAAGAAATCCTAATATTTAAAATCTATTTGCATAGCTTGAACTGCCGTCAACGCCAGAAAAAAGGTCACAGAGGGACGCTGCAGCCCGTAGTTTTGCAGATTCCGGAATTTTAAATTCAGAGAGAGAAAGTTTGTATGAGGAAGCGGAGGATTGTGGTAGTCATTATGTATCTTACAATCAAAAGGACAAATTACTTATTAACTAATTGAAAATGTTGAACATGTCTGAATTGTTATGAATCTGGTCATTTATCACATAAATTATTTTTTGTTAGTACTATTAGTAGATCGTAGTTACTTTGTGTTGAGCGCAATTATTAAAAATTGATTGATAAATAAAACATACTGAAATAAAACAAACACTTTGTTTTACAATTTTGAAAATAATAATTTATTTAAGCTGACTACATTTATAATATTATAAATCGTAGTACATTAGTCATCGAAGATAGGTAGATCAATATGAAATCATATTACTCTTAAGATCGAGTCTTAAAAACTTAATGGTATTATGGTAAGATAATATACAAAATGACAAAAGTCAAGAAGATTTTAGGTATAATAACACATTTTACACTAGAATTTCTTTTAAAATTAAAGGATTGAACATCGAAGCCAACTGCTTTTGTTTTTTCGAGCTTACTTAACTTAACGAAACGAGGTTCAACTTTTCTCTCATACCCCAATGGAAGAATTGGAACGACTTGTGTTCTGCTGAATTCTGCACCAATAAGATTCAATTTACTCTTTCGCATCTCCAATGCCGTCTGCTTGTATTGCAAACACTGCTTCCGACTCTGGCAAACATGGAGAGTCATAAATCTTGCAAATACGGTTCTCTCCACGTCCTTTCCTGAGGTAGAGCCTATGAAATAAAAATTCAGTAATTTCCATCATTTGAGAATATCAGAACGGGTATCAGTTCCACTTGGAAATAAAAATTACCGGGTGGTAGAGGAATGAGCCATGATGTTGCCTCCGATTGGCTTTTTAGGATCAGCAGCAAACATTGCCCCTCCATCGACTTGGGCAACCACCTGGTTAGTGAGGACAACGGCTATTCCGAACTATGGACAAAAAATAGATTAATGAATTTACTTTACCCAAACAACTTGCGACTAGCACTAGAACGACTAAATATTGAAGTACTATACTTTACCTCATCTGTAAACCGAAGGAGATTCCTCAAGAATCTGGCTAAATGCATTTGCCTAGCGCTTAGTTCGCCTCTGCCGGAGTAATCTGTTCGATACAGCGCCGTAGCACTATCAATGATAAGAAGAGCGAATCTGGAAAGGGATTTGAATGTCGATTAGATTTTCTCACGTTCAGAATATTCCTCCTTATTACAATATAAACTCATTATATGTCATACCTTGTCTCAGACATCATGGCGGCTGCAGTATTTAATAGTTGGGTTTGATGGTCCGTATTGTAGGCTCTAGCAAACGCAATGTTGTCCAAAACATCGCTTCCAGTCAGTCCATACCGTTCAGCAATAGCTAGAATCCTCTCTGGCCTAAAAGTTCCCTCGGTATCGATGTACAAACATTTGCCTTCGCCGCCACCCTGGTCAATTGGAAGCTATTGGAACATACAAACAGCATGCCATTCCATAAATTATAATTAACAAAGGAAATACTTCAAATGAGACAAAGCTATCTAATAATGGATGCAACGCCCATTTTTAAGACAGGAGGTGAATAGTACAAGTTACCTGACATGTTACAGCCAGCTGGTGACAAATTTGACTTTTTCCAGTTCGAAACTCTCCGAATATTTCGGTTATCGATCCAGTCTCAATGCCCCCATTTAATAACTTATCCAGTTCCTTGGATCCAGTACTTAACGTAACAATCTCAGATCTCTTCTGATGGACCTCGGTGGCAGTTGTAAACCCCATCGGTACATGTTTACTCGCCTCAGTCTGTAATAAATTAGCTCATGTTATTGTTCCATTCTTTGTTCAATGATACCTGCCTTGTCTACTTTGAAAATGATTTGATTGATTCATACCAGAATTTTCTCAGCTTTTGCTTCGCTGATTCCTTTGATCGTCATAAGATGCTTCTTTGGTGTAAACGCGACTGCTTCGACTGTATAAAACCCAGCTTCCTGTAGCTTTTTGATGTCTCCTGAAGTGATACCGTTCCCCTATTCATAAAAATTGTTATTTGTTATTATGAAGCATATTTAAATTGAACGTCACACAATGCCGTAAACTCCATTTCACTTTGTCCTATATATATTGCGACGAATTATTTACAATTTACATAAATCGATATGATTATTAAACATGAATAATACCTCTAATTTGGAAACCAGTTGGGACAAGGGTCCAGATTCCTCCTCATTACTCTCCACGACATCATGATTAGTTTCAGTTACTGGAGTCTTAGCCACTTCCTTCACTTTGGTCGAGCCTCTTCGAGCAGTAGTACTCATTTTTGATAGCGTCTATTAACTCCTATTACAACACAAAAAATATGAAACACCATCATGAGACTTGGAACTGACTAGACAGAGTTTGTCGAAAAACTTAAATGTATATAGTAATTAAAATGTCGTATGGAATCTCCTGACTAATGTCAGTTAACAGTTATATGTAATTTTACGATTCATCGACAAAAATGGTGCTAATAATCGCCATTTTTAAAACCTCAAACCAAGTAATAAGTATTAACAAAATTGATTAAATTGCAACTTGCCAGTAATACAATCTTTGAGAGCTCAGATGTCAGACACAACACACAAGTTGGTTACTGATGGACCGGAATGGGCACAAACGTCAAGGACGAGAAGATGACTCAACAATCAAACTACTGCCAAATAATCCTATCAATCCAGACAGAGAAGCACTAACTGCAATGTTATCAACTTGTTTCACAATTCAATGTGTTTATACTGTCAACTGTCACTGTACAACTTGAGTAATCAATTAATTTGTAGCCGAATCAACTAATTAGCGTAATTAGTTATCCTTGCATGTATTTCTCATCACAAATTATTCTACAATGACAATGTTCAACCTCTAGGTTTACCGACAAACTCATAAAATGAAAACTTTGAACTTGTAACTTTTTCTTTTCAATTTTGAAGGGATAATCAATTTTAACGAAAGATTAACAGGAAATTTAACTTTTATCTCGACCAATTTAGATGCAAAGAACTAACTAAAAAATTCGAACGTTTACTACTCACCTCCAAACCCTGACTAATGATTTTTTGACGTGCTTTTTGTCTGTTTGCATTGAAGCTTTCAAGTTTCGACTTGTCTGACTTGACTCACTTGACGTTGTTTTGTTTTCATGCGAAACGGAGAAGTCCGCTTTTCCACCCGCCTTCAAATACAAACAAAAGCAGAGTTTTGGGGCAAATAACAGTCTACTCTCAAGTATGTTTCAACAAAGACACGTCTCGGTCTGGATCGGAGGTGGTCCACAGTCCACAGATTGTCGATGTGATGTGATGTAATGCCCTTTGCTTGACAGGAAGTAGAGAAGTGGACTAAGAAAACGAGAATCGAGATTTCGAGAAGCAAAATAGGGAAAGAAGGAAACATAGGGAAGCAACGGCAGAAAGGCGACAGGGAATTGATGAAGGATGAGGGGAAAGAATGGGAGAAGATGGTATTATTCAAGTCGCAGGCCCTTAATTACCTATCTGCCCTTTACTGTTGCGCTCTCGTTTTTTTTTCGTTTTCCATTCTCTCTCTCATTTAAAAGGCATTTCATGCGTTACGTCTCCAAGAACCACCCGACCCAGCAATGGGAATGATTGGGAACCACGTACTACACTAGATGCCTTATTATAGAAACCTTCATCCTTCACTTCTGAATCAGAGTGTATGTAAAAAAAACTGCATTTTTTGCAGTCGATTTGTAAATGCAAAGTAAGCTTTTTTCGTGCAGAGAGACTCATGAAGTGAAAGTTGGGGGAATGCAAAGGCTTCTCGCATCCATAGAATGAATGGCAAATTCAATGGTGGGTGGACGACACAATAATTAGCGATCTGATGACAATCTCATGAAAATTAGCACTTATTTAAATACTTGTGGGGGTTTGGGCATTTGCTTTGCTTTTTTATTGACACAACATCAACATTTGTGAACTTGAAGAATGTTTAAAGATTTCATTTATTGGATAGTTTTACAGGATATATGATGTTACACATGAGACATGAATCATAAATTAAGTAAAATTATGAACTCCTTCTAAATTAGGTAGAGGTAGATGTATACCCCAATTTTCCGAACTTTTCCCAAATAACTCCACAATAAATTTAAACATTAACTATCATCACCAGCGCTTCGAAGTTCTCTCAACGTATAGTTTACTTTGTCCTCTAAATCCGTTGAAGTAGACTTCCATGAAAATCCGATAAAGTAGAAGCAAGTAGTGCATTCCTAGCAAAACAAGTAACCAAAATGGGATTTGTATTACAATTGAAAGTTAAACAACTTTCAAGTTTTAATTCTTATGCTTACGAACTAGCCGACATGCATGAAAATTTGTGTGGGAGGATACAACTGGATGGTAGACGTACCTAACGATATAGCAGCTAGTTTGGTCCTCGGAGAAATTCCTGAAGACATGTATGACAGCATGAAACCATACATTGCTAAAACCATCATAACAAAATGCCAGCCCTGAAAACAAGAAAAAATTATGTATGCATTGGTATTGGTACAGTACATGATATGGATTCAGGAACATGACACTCCATAAGGGTTCTGTTAGTTGCAATATTCAAATAATATGGGACTTGAAAGAGTTAGTTTGAATTGTATTAACTAGTAGAAAGCCAGGGTAATCAATCCAGCAGTGATGGGGCAGCTCAAAAACGACAATAGCGAATGTGTCCCAGAGGCTCATAATGAGGAGAACTGGAATAAACCAGACGCTAACTTTAAGACAAGCGACAAAGGGAGGACTTTCACTTCTCGCTGTGAACACATCCCACTGAGCAATCAGGTCCCTCATTCTCGTAAATACGTTTTCCGTCTTTTGATACATCAAGCCTTTCTTCTTTTCCCCACGAGAGACCTCTGCGTCGGATCCTTCGCCACTGCTGGCTTCCTCATCCAAGCTGCTTGCATCCCCGAAATCAATCTGCAGCGTGTCACAGAATGTGGGAAGTGTCATAAGAAAGTCAATGTTTCATTCGTTTCATTGAAAGCGTCATTAAATGTAACAAATGGTTTCAGCTGTGGAGTTTTTTATGACATTCGTTTGATTTATAAGCAATAAATGCTGTGTATTTTTTACCGTATCACTTCCATTTGAGCCTTGGCCTCTTGGCAAGTGCTGTTGGTGACCTAATTTAGTAGCAGAGACGGATAGCATGGTTCTGCTCATTCTAGAGGATGATGGCGAACGCCTAGCATGACCATGATGAAGGACATCACGATCTCCTAAAAATATATCGCTAACTCTTCGCGACGACGATGGTGTCGGTGTGTCATTAACTGCTTTCTTCGCGAGCAGCTGAAAAGCGGCTAGATTCTTATTCACAGGTAGTGGCATTATGAAAATGAGTACGAAATCGAACTATTGTGATTTTCAGAGCTATAGCTTTTCAGGCGCTGTGCACAATTTGTTGAAATCTCTCATGAGTGTGTGGCTTCCGCTCATCATGGAGTTTGAAAATTCGATTGTACTAGGTGAATTACTGGAAAGCTGGATAGTCTATTCCTGGGTTACTGGTGAGCATAGAGATTTCTCAAGTCCAAGTTCCTATCTCCACTCCAATACATTATTTGTTAGCATGAGACAACGGTGTGGTTTAAAATCTGGAAACGTTCTTGACAGTTTTGCGACATGTGTTGCGTTGAAGATGCTGGAACAGGTTATGAAGCTCTGAATGATGCATGTCTCGAGCAATTGGCAAGGCGTTATGACATGGATTTGTGCATTGACACTTGACAGTGTAGCAAACATGTCTTTTTAGAGAAAGCTTCTATTCTTTAGAGTTTTATGGGGTACACTGCTATGATTTTTTTCGCCAGCACGTGAGGATGGAGGAGCGCAGCGTAGACTGCCTCTGCTTGAGAACTTGAGAGAACCTGCCTACCTACCTAGTACATGTGTTTTGGAGATTCTCCAAAATCAGCCGTCAGCAGCAGCGTTCTTCGTTGTTGGTGAAAACAAACATTTCAACATTACACTTTCATTAATATATGATTACTGATTCTGGTTACATTCACAATTCATACGTCAATTTCTACATACTATTTAATCTAATAAAACTACGTGTAAATCCCGAAATTCAATCGTTTTAGTCATGTGAAGTTTCAATGTGTTTTTTATACTTAAAGTTGTATTCATCACTGTGTGGCGAGTGGACTGGCATTCATTATGAATGCTTAACTGGCTCATTAAAAATAATTATGACATCATGTATCAGTGTCATGATATTATGCAGTTTTTCCTGTCCAAAATAGGACCTTCATCATGGAAAGAAGAAGCACAATAAACAATCTTGTTCGTGTTTTATCTAGCATGATTGATGATTTGGTGTGCGACTTTCATTAGCTCATTTTGCTCCCACAATGACAATATGCATTGACATATAATAAGGATGAAAAACTAAGAACGGGCAAAATATTAGTTTGTAAAATCTGAGAAGGCTGCATAATATATTCCCTCCCACACCCTGACTAAAACAACTGCAAAAAACGGGATGTCTGTTGTAAACAAATTTCCCTTTCTATAAACAAAAACGCTTCTACATGAAGACTATGTCTAATGCGATCGTGTAAATGTTCGAGAAGGAATACAATCAGCATCACTCATCAAAAAAATCCATGCACGTCAGCGTAACCATTCGGAAGTTCTCCGATGGGAGATTTTTCTAAAAATAAACCAGTTCGTCGTATTCATAACGGCATCCAAAAATAAGTGCTCTATGCCAAATCCCTTGTGATCCAAGCAGTCATTTTATGCAGTGGAAATGTATTAGTGAATGACGATGACGGTAAAGAGTTTCATGTGGCAGACATCAGATATTTATGCAACTTGAGTGGGTTCGCGGAAGAAGTTTTACAGTGACTTATTATTGAAGCTAATGTACTTTGCTAACATTAAGCTCGGAAGCGGATAGTTGCGTTAGATAGATAACTTTTGCTCCGAAACGAATTTTACACTCTTATATTTCTGGGAGTTCAGTTATAAGTCATTGGCTTTGTTTATCTATGGGCTTCCATTGCACTACAGCAGCAGCACTGTATATATTTGAGTAAATAGGCCGTTTTATATCGTTCAACTGAACTGTTGACTGCAACGCTCGATTGGAAACCTTTCAGAGTGCCAAGAGAAGTATTAGAAGAGATAGATTCAACATTCGTTGGAAGCCAAATGTAATTCCTCCCACTTCCTTCCATTTCATCATATTTTGTACGCTGTAATCACGGAAAATCAATACAAGTGCATGTCTAGAGAAACGGTATAGCTCCCAAGAAGGGTTCGAAAAGAGACATTTTCAGCTTCATCACTCACTGATCATTACTGCTATTCAAAGTTCATTCCGACTTTGCCGAGTTCATTGCCGAATTACAAAGATTGGGTGAGTAAAATTGTCATTATTCGTATTGTCAGAAGAACGCAAACTTGCCAGTATTAATTAACTTTGCAGACTGGCTAGTGCTGTTGCTCGTAAAATATACTTTTCTAAAATGGCCGTCTACGTTTTATTGCATTTGAGTAGAACCGGCTAGATTTGTGACTTCAGTCACACAACGTGAAAATGTACTGTGAAAAATTTGCCGTTCCATAAAGCAGAAGTTTATTTTAAAAGAAAATAATATTTGATTTTTCTGATATGTTCCAGATTCGGACGTGTAGGACATAGGAAGCAGATCAATTGAATGTTGGAGTGCTGATCATTATTTGGATTTCTGGTGTTATACGATACATTTCACAAAAAACTGAAAGGTAGAATGTGAAGTGGTGTGAAGATTTCAAACAAAGCAGTGAGTTTTTAAGAAAAGCAGTATTAGATTCAGCTTATTAGTGGAAAATTTCCTATCCAAATAATACACCAATAACAGTTTTCTAAAAACAAGTGTCGCAAAAATGGCTGATACAAAGAAAAAGCTCAATCCTGCAGTGGAGAAATGCATAAATGCACTTCAATCAGCTCAAAATGATTCAGAGAAAATGGCTGCATTGTTTCTTGTGACGAAGGTGGTCAAAGGATCCAAACTAGGCCGAGAAAGTAGACGTGCCCTTTTTGCTGCAATCGGATTCAAGTTTATAATGAGACTTTTAAACGCTCCGGCGTCACCTGAGGTGCCTTCCACGTTGTACAAATCCGTTGCTCTTAATGTGCTGACGGCTTTTTGCTCAGATCCGGAAATTGCAGAAAATCCGGAAATGCTTGCAGCGATCCCTACTTTCCTCACCGTTATTGAATCGTGTGACGAAGGGAATGAAGACGATGATCAGCTATTGATGGTGGTCAGCGAAGCATATCATTGCTTAAAGTGCCTTGCCTCAGTTGACAAAGGGAGAAGAGCGTTAGTAGAGGCTGGGGCAATTGAAAGACTGACAGAATTGTATGCAAACCAAACATTCAATTCAGATGAAGCAATCGAAATTATTGCTCGTGTGGGATCCAAGCTAGGTCCTCTCACTTGGCAAAAGTCTCCAGAGGGATTCGCAGACTTGATGCAACGCCTCTCTTGTCAGTTTGAAGTGGACCAATCCGAGCAAAAGTTTGAAGTGTGTGGACTCATCGCAGGCATTGTTCCAACTTGTAATCAAAATGCAGAGCAATTAGAGACAGTTGGTTGGCCAAGGTCTCTGCTGAAAGGGCTTACAGACATTCTCAGTAGTAAAATCACTGAGAAGCAGCGGAATCCAGCTTTGCGGTTGGCAGCAGTCACCCTTACAACTTTGGGTGTGGATTGGATCATTAAAACTGAAGATGGACCAGAAGCGTACCAGTTTCTCATTCTCTTGGTCCACTTGAGCTGCATTGAAGTACGGATGTGCTTGGAGGATCGATCTGTGGATAAAATCGTTCAAAACGATGATCTTATTGGAGCATGCTACGCTATTATCGAGACCACAGTGAGGTTCATGTCTGGCAATCACTTCGAAAATCTGGATGAAAAACAAAAAGAGCAAGTGTTCAATTCCTTAAAAGGAGCAATGTGGGCTATTTTAGGATTCATAAATATGGTGCAGAAGGAGGCAGTAAAGAATCCAGACAAGTTTTGGGATAACAGAAAGAAATTGTTGGCCTGTGCTTCTGTTCGCTGCTTAGCTTCATGGCTGGCAGATGAGGCAGCGAGCATGAAAGAAGAAATGTTCAAGCATCTCCCCTTCATCCTTGCTCTAGTATTTGAAACTTTCCAAGATGACGAGTATAATCTCAGCCCAGAGAGTCAAGTATTAGCGGAAGTGGGCAAATGTGTGGAACCGATCATGCCAGAAGTATTGGTTGTCCTCTTGCCTGCGCTTTGTCATTTCACAGCGGAAGATAGAGGAGTCCACATGCTTCTCGACTCAGGAGGGGAAGAATTTCTCAGTCGATTTCTCACTCATAATTGGTCTGTTTACAAAAACTTGCAAGAGATTCTGGAAAGGAGAAAACGTCCAAAAAAGGCAAAGAAGGCACCAAAGGCAGGAGCAGATGATGAATGCCCATTGAGTGACGAAGAGCTTCAGCGCACGCTTGGTAGACTTGGTGTGGCGATAATGAACACTTGCAACTTGTTTATCAACGTGATTGTCCTCAATCCCGATATGGTCGCGTCAAATACAATATTTCAACAGACAATGAGATGGGCTTTCAATGCGTTACCGCTTTTATCTAACACGGAGGAAGACCTGCCATTGCTCTCAAACATTTCTTCATTAGGGCTGCTTCTCCTCATGCATCTCACCAAGAAAACACTTGAGATGAAAGAGATGGGCGATAAGCTTTCACCGGAAGAGGAATTCCTTTCTACGCAGCTCATTTCCGGATCAGACAACGCTGCATTTCGCTTTGGCAAGTGTGTCGTGAGATTTGTATGGGATGCTCATTTACCTGATGAATCTGTCAGTCCTGCCGATCTAGTCCTGACAAACAACTACCGGGAAACATGGAACGAAATCAAAGAAATGTGGTTTCTTAGCTTGCAAACAGTTGCAACGCTATTGGAAACTTTGCCTTGGTTGGCTGACTTTTGTGCAGAAAGTGGCTTTCTGGATGCTCTCATTCAAAATATTTCTATTGCTTACAGGAGCAAAATTGATGCGAACGTGTTGTCTGCTTATGAAGATTTATTTTGCGCTGCTGCTAAAAGTACATCCAAGGCATCCGCTGTAATCAAGACAAAGGGAGCAGCTTTAGCCAAAAGTCATCATTTGAGATCGCTTACAAGAACTCTCAAAGAATTGGAGACTGCTGAAGCCACAAAATAGTTTAGCATTTTTCTAATCCTTATAACATCTTGTCAATGTGCCTTTCTATTACTCAGATATTATATACTACGCACATCGATATGCATGTGTTAGAAATTAATCAATGTGGAAAGGTTTCCATTTCTATTGTTAAATTACATTCTTCACAGTTGTATGAAATATTATGGAATACAGCAAATAATAGTACTTATACGTATTTATAATCTATACATATTTTAAGGTATTCGTGTAAGGTAAATTTGTAATTTGTCCTCATGAAATGGTGTCACTGTAATAATAATATACTATCATTTCTAGTCGTTCAGTTATTTACGATGTAATTATATGATTACTATTACAGTGTACATCTTTGTTTTAACCTCTAATAATTCATGAACCTTACATGATTAGATTCACATTACTCACTACTGATGATGATGGACGATATGATATGAAAACGTTCATTTTTAATAAAAATCCCTTTGTCTCCAAATGAAATGGAAACTCCAAATTTTTCTTCTGCTTTTTGAATAGAATTTTTTAAGCAAAACTACTGGTGTTGAAATTCATTACCCAAAACACCAAGTAATATGGAAATCTATTATTGTCGATTCGATCAAAAACGTTTCATGCAAAAGTCTAGAAGTGTCTGGAGTTCTTAATGATTGATGCTGCACTTTGATTTATTTTGAATGGACATTGCATTGCATTCCGATTCATTTCATAATCAGCATTTGTGGTTTTGTCTAAAATGCATAAAACTGTTGCATTGCTATTGTTATCACTAAACTAGGACATATGGAATTGAGACGTTAGCTACGTTAACGTTAGTAGCACAACAATTTGCGAAGAAAAGTCACGAGTCACGTTATTATGATGAATCCATCTAATTGGGAAGATGTTCTTTCTTAAATACAATATGATTAAGTTCCCACATGATTTAATGAGCAGTAGCACGTTGCAATTTTCAATCTAGCGCAGCATTTTTGTGGAAAAATTAAGAAAATCATCAATGATGCAATGAAATTGAAGATGATATAACACCCAATCAACATTGCTGTTGCATGTAGTGCTAATTCATTTAAAGGCAGAATAAATATAGCATATAATGTTTCTTTTTGCAAAAAGCCTTTTCATTTTGTATCAGTTTCGTGGAGTAAAGGCTGGAGTATAGATTGCCTTAATTTTTTAGTTCTCATAGTCATGCTCTTATACTACTACTATGTACTCCTCAGTTCAAAATTTGTCAACAGTCTACAATATTATTATCATTGATGATGACACTCATAATTATTTGTCTATTTGTATTTGTAGGTTATTCACTTTATTTGTTTTCAGTAGGTATCACACACACAACAGTAATCAGTAAAATGTTCGAATCCACTTTTCGTCGCACTACCACAATCATCCTAGTAGAAATCGATATTCCATTTTGATTTGTTAGTGAAGATGAAACCACCATCATCAGTTGTCGTACTATACACGAATTGCACATTCAACATATTTCTATTACGCATGTTCTGCCCGCTAATGAAAATTAATAGTAAGGTGATTATCTTTTTTGCTGTAAGACAAATAATATAGCTTCTCATACGGACGCACTGTGTGTAACAGTTGGCGAATTTAACTACATATAATGACCCCGAATTTAGAAGTGACTTGTCGAAATATTAGATATGCATCCCAATCATAAAATAATGACACATTTCAATTTAAACGTCTGTGCGGATACATGCAGCAGGTCATGAAGTCCAATAATATAATCCAACCCCAATTCATTGTTCGGAAAATGCAATAATGCATGGCATTGCTTTGAAGCACCTATAATAACTGATGAAGTATAAAAACATGTAATACGTTCTGTTACTTTATCACTCGTCTTATCTTCAGTGAATTCAACACATCACATTTTATCGGGTGAACGTGAAGGAAACAATGAAACTTCTTGTGGTAAATTAACCGATTTATTTTTATACAGTGGCTTCTTTGATGTTGGGGATTAAGTGATTTGGTGTCTCGATTTATAGGTTCTCGCTTCTGCATTTGCCATTGCGTTGGCAGAGGCTCAAGGAGGCTATTCTGGAGCAGGATCTCCTCCGTTCTCCTCCGGTGGTGCATTCAATTTTGGAAATGGATTTACAACAGGGGGTGGTAGCAACGCTGCGGGGTATTCTGATCCTTCACAAGGTACAGACGCTTCACAACAGGGACCACAAGTGTTCAGATATGTGAGTGTTCATACAGCACCCGAAGATCCCGATGACGAGGCTACCAAAACAGTTCGAGTTCCTGGAGGAAACAACAAACATGTAAACATCATTTTCGTGAAAACTCCTTCCAACGGAGCTGACCAAAAGACTGAAGTTGTTCTCCCGGAACAGGATGAACAAAAGAATTTGGTTTACGTGCTTGTGCAGAAAACTGATCCCACTGCCAATCTTAAAATTAAGAAACCACAACCAACGAAGCCCTCCAAACCAGAGGTCTACTTCATCCGTTACAAAAACGGTCAGCAAGCTGGTCAAGGTGCAGGAGCTGGTGGCTACAGTGGTGACGCTTCCGCCGCTTCCGGCGCTCCTTCTGCTGCTTATGGATCCCCTTCTCCAGCGTACGGAAGCCCATTTTAATCAGTTTTGATGGTATTCTTGGCTTGAACATTAAATCTTGAACATGCCAAACACATGTAGATCATACAGAAATTGATAATCTCAAAAGGATTGCAATGTCTTCCAATAAATATTCAAATTTGCTCAACAGCCTCATTCATCATTTTTCACTGATTTCATTTTTTCATTTGTACTTCTTTTATTCTTCATCAAGAAGAACAAAGAAAGATAAGAAAAACATCGCTATGAACGCGTATTTGTCTTCGGTTGGCTTTCAAGGTTGGACAGTTTTTTAAATTATCAGTTTTGAACGATTCGGTTTATAATGGTCGTACGCTGTATCGCCCGAGCACAAGTATGTAATTTATTAAAATGTGAAGGTTTTATCGTTTTTAATTGTCATCCATCATAGAAAACTTGAAACGTGTTAAAGTGAACTAACAAAGTTCATTTTTCTCAAATCATAAAACTGTTTCGTACTTGTGGCATGGCATGAAATGTAATTTTTGAAAAAGCTGTTACTGCTTGTAGATTATTGCAACATGGTGATAATAGAAGCCAAGTGCAGAAGTTGCAAAACGAGTGTCGAAAACTGACCTGGAAATAATTACGACAAAAATATGAAATATTATGTGTATACAATATTATAACTTGAAAAAACGTGGGATTGATTATCTTTAAAAACAGAAAAGAATTTCAGTAATAATCATTTTGTCTTTATGACGCTTTATCGTGAGTTTATCACTTCCTTCTCACAAATCTGCGGTTCTCACAAACCTTCATGGTTTGCATACGCACAAGATTTGTAAACTAGATCAGACACTCACAAGGCACGGCACACGTCTTACTGGTCTTATCACTCTTATCAGTACGTTTATATGTGTAAAGCCACCTTTATCTTCTTCGCTTGTGTGGCATTATAATTTAATATTACGTGATAGGTACAGTAGTTCCAATTATAAATTAAAGCTCATAAGAAAACATTTTAACATTTCAGGTCCTTAAAACAAAGCTTAAAACATTCTGATTATATAATATCACCAATTAATGCCATCATTACTCTATGCTGACTACTCATGTTTGGATTTAATCTTTTCGATATGCTATAGAGAATTCTTACCTGTAGGTACGCAGTACTCATCTTATCAAAGTATCCAAAAAGCGAAAACCAAAAAAATACTTGCAGTTTCCGTTTCTCATTTATGAAAACTCGAATAAAAAGCCGCAATATGGATTAATATGGACGAACAGTTTTTAAACGAAAATATTAATTAATCTAACGAAAATTAAATCAATAAAGTTGTTCATTTGGCATTTTCAAATACACAGCATACTTCCTTTGTGTTTACAGAAATCTTAGAAGCAGCGAAACGTCTTGATTTTGAGTTTAATAATAGCAAGTTGAATGAATCGTCTACTTGCATATTAAAAAGGTCTACACTGTGATTTGTAGCTCTAATAAACGGACATTAAATAAAATCGTATATATCGAATATTCTATCGAGTGACCGTTACCACTCTGATTTTTTATTAGAAGTTTTGCAACATTTACATATTTGTTTTCTGGTTATGTTGAGCACGAGCAAAATGTCAAATGTGAACTTTCCTAAACAATAAGCTTATTTACCATAACTAAATTTCTGTAAGCTGCAATTCATTATTTATTGCATTAAGGTGAGTCTTGAATCGCTCGTCACGCATCAAATTAAATTATAGATTTTACGAAATTTTCCACTGAAAATTTTACCAACGCATCATTGAAATGACAATGCTTTCTTTATTTCCTGCCCTACATATAAGAAAAATATATAAGACTTTGCGAAATCCAATTAGTTTTATGGGATGCAGAATTTGGATTAAATCAAATCTCATGAATAAGTCAAAAGATCATTTAACTGGTCACTTTATTTGAACATTTCCTCAAAATAATCAGCGAAAGCATCATATCTTCCAAATGGAATAAATAATTCTGAAAAAACGTAACGGAGATCTGTTAATAAATAGATAAATGTATTGATAAAAACGATGTAAACTAGAACAAAATATGAGATTGTTTGCAGGGAGTCTATAATAGGCTTCGAATCCTAAATATTTTGCTCGCTTACCATTTATTTGAGCGTTAGTGCTTGGGTAGTTCCTTTACTCGTAGTAACATGATTGTCAGCACTGGATCTAAATTTTACGCTGAGCAAAACAAACCTCACTCGCTATTAATATAACATCAAAATTGTTGCTATAAAAAATACTCGCGGAAAGAAAGTTGAAGGAAGGAAGCATCATAAATTCAATAGATTGACTGAAATCAAAAGATACAGCACGACGAGGCACAAAGGGAATCAAGTTAGAAAAAGCGTGGTAGTAAGTAGGGTTTGGTGCCCTATCTCCTACATCTCATTTGTTACAAAACATGATCGCCTAAAGTTTCGGCTTTTTTGCATTCGTTATATAATTTTTTATTGCATTTTTCGAGAAGCATTTACATGCTTTATGACAAATAGGAAGACATACCAAAAGGTTGTGTTGTATGCTCAATCAATTGTCCTGCGCTGTGACCAGCAGACGGAATGCATTTTTAATGCAATTCTGCATAGACTTCTGACCTGCATGATTCTGTAGAATACCCAATCTGATGTTTTCAAAACAGAGTAATAAATGTACTTGAGTTTGAACTATGCTCTTTTCTTACGATTCCACTGCCAGAAGACATTGTTGGGGTTGATAATGTGGGTCTATGAGCTCACTTCGTGAATCACACCTTGGCATACAATCAAATTGAACATTCTCCTTATCATTCTCTGCTTTCCCACGACACAGTAATTCTTTTGAAAAAGGAAGGGTACATTATGTCATTTTAGTCATATTATTTCATAGTAGGTATTCACAAGCATTATATATTTATATGCGTTCATTCAGTATGTCATATTGAGCTTTGAGCTTGCTTTTAAAACAAGGGACTGGGGACTGGGTGCGAGCGCACACTTTTCCGTGATTTCATTGTTCTTGTGACCGTTTCAATGCTATTATTTTTTAGATGTTTAATTGATTAGTAGTAAGTAGTTTATATTACATGTTACAATTTATTTTCTGCAGCGGGGATAACGTATGATTACTCAGTCAACGATATTGTTGTTGGTGCTCTAAATGAAAAAACACGTTGCGGAAGAAATGATGAAGACAATAGACGAAATCCTGTGATGACTCGGTTGTCAATTCGTCTGTAGGGTACCTTATATACTATATAATATACACGTTTGTTGGCTAAATACCGCAAGTTGTATAAAAGCAAGAGTGCATTTGACTCACATCAATAGTTACTCAGTTTCATTTCATAAGTGAGGTTTGAAAAAAATCATAAATATTTGTAAAATGAAAACTTTACTGGTAAGGGTGTTTCGTAAGATAACAGCTTAGAACTTAAATAAATCATCCAGTCACTAAAAGTGAAAGTGTAGTAATGTTTTGCATGTGGTATTCCAAATAAATACTATTTAGGTCCTCGCGTCTCTCCTTGCTGCTGCAAACGCTGGAATTGCTGGTATTTCCGGATTTGGAGGTGGTAACGGATTCTCTGGAAATAGTGCAGGATATTCTGGTGGAGGGAATGCTGCCGCTTTCTCAAATGGCGGTTATACTGGAGCTGGAGGATTTTCTGGTGGAATAGGTGGATTTGGTGGAGGAGTTGCTAGCACTGGTGGATTCTCAGGTGCAGATGGAGCCGGGTTCGGGGGAGGAGGTGGAGGTGGACAAATTAGAAAGTTTGTTAGTGTTCATGTGGGTCCAGAGGAGGTTAGTCTAAACTAGTAACATTATTTATGGTGATGTGCATATTATATATTTTATGTTATTTTCTCATTCACATTTCCATGCAGCCTCAAATTACTCAAACAAAAGTAATCAGAGCAGGAGGTGCTCCGGATAAGCATGTGAATATCATATTCGTCAAAGCGCCATCCGCTTCCAATCAGCAAAATACAGAAGTAATTCTACCGGAAGTACCGCAACAAAAAACGTTGGTTTACGTGCTGGTTAAGAAGCAAGAGTCGAGCAACAATGTTCGCGTGCGTGGACCAGCTCCCACAAGACCATCAAAGCCAGAAGTATACTTCATTAGATACAAAGATAGCGTTATTGCAACTGGAGGAGGTGCTCCAGGTATCGGTGGAGGATTTGGAGGTGATGGATCTGGGTCTATTGGAGGAGGCAATCCTAATCAAGCTTATGGGCCACCTCCGTCTGGAGGAGTTGGCGTGAATGTTAACAATGGAGGCTATTAGACTGTTCGCTGTTCTTATTTAAAAAGTTACTTGCTAGACGCAAAGTTTCAAGTATTATGAGAATGTCTTCCCTTCCCTTGTTGATTCTTAAATCATTAGTTTAGATTTTTCTGTTGCGTTGTTGTTGAGTTTATCTTGTTGTCTGTTCTATAGATCTACACTTATATGTCTGTTATCCCGTAAATAGCTTCAAAATTGAAATTAATGCATGTTAAAAATTTTGCACCGTGTGCGGTCGTAGTGATGTGTCAAGGTTTGCTACTTTAATGAGTTTCATTGATTGATCCTTAAGATTGAATGCTGAATGTACATCTGCTTTGATAAGATAAAAGATACCTAAAATATATTTTATAAAAACCTACAATTATGTAGTAACTATTTAAGCCTTAAAATAAAAATGCTAGATGAATTTTAAGGAATGTTGTTTCATTTTCGTGAAAAATCTATTGATTGATTCTGTGACAGGAAATATCCAATTTTATAATTTTGAAAGGAAGTATGCAGTATAAATGATTTTTTCTTCTTTTAATTGAACAAACACGCACGCATATCGTCTAGAAACTTTAAGGAGTGGAATCAAAGTGCAATGGTGTTAACTGACAGTTGCATCAGTTGAGAAGGCACAACATTTTTTTCACAGTCTCTCATGCATCATAAGTCTCGCACGGTAGCTATAATCATGTGGAAACCGGTTTGTGAAATTTTTTATTATTATATCATATAACACCTAGCTCCACCATCTCGTTAGTGTTATGTCATCATAAGTGAAATCGTATTAATTTTAATTTTTCTCCATTCCCGCATTGTCAGTATGCAACTTGCATAAAATTTAGTGCGTGCAATATGCATGCATTTTAATTATTAAAATGAAAATGTTTTGCAGCAACAGAATGTCATTTTGATTTCAATGGATGCTTGTACCACCATTCACATCCATTCACACAAAAACATCCTTGAGAAAAATCCTTTAAAACACTAATACTTGCTATACAACATGAAATATGCCAAAAAAATTAAATGTATTTGGTATACATGCCGCAGCGACAAGTTTACACCAAAACAATAATCATACTTCTGTTCAATTATGTTTGCTTAATGTTCAAATCTGTTCTATCTCATGAAAAATTCTTAGCGTACTCTCATTATTCAAAATGCTATATCTCATTTTTTGCCAGTATTGATTGTGTTGGAACTAGTTCGAATCTCATTAAAAAGGATGGCAGGGGACTTTAATGCTATTAATATTATATGAGTATTCGCACACAGACGCTAGAGAGGGCAACAGGAAACAATATTAATATATTTAATTGTCAGAATCAGAAAACAATATTCCTTTTACTTATGAAATGACCGCCATTTTACCTTTTGATCATTACTACATGCATTGATGATTAATATTAATAGTCATAATTCACTATTACAGGGGTCAATCAGTGTAGCACATGAAAGAATATTATTTTCAGGAAATAAGATAGTGCCAAATTTCGTCGTGCATGCGGATTTTTATTTCTACCAAGCATCATAAGAATTCAAAACTAACGATGGTATTTATGAATATTTTGAAATTATATACGTGAAAACTTTTCTCTATTATTAAGGATAAGAAACATCTTCTGAGTCAATTTTCAAACTTATGCATATTCACCATCAATCGGTCTGTGTGTCGAATCATTATTGAAGTAGGACTTGTCACATCAGTCACATGAAAATGTACCAAAAGTCAATAATTTGAACATGACTTCAATCAACCTAGTTTACAGGTGCGCGACGCGTGAATTTGCTCCCTGGATAATATTAATAAATAACACAAAGAAATGCATCGCTTTGGATGTTACAAAAATTCGAAGATGTAAACATAAATATGCCTCTTATTTATCATTCATGTTATGTGTCCTATCTGTCAAACAGCTATGTGAATTTCTAGTACGAAACACGCTAAAAAATTGATGTCCCCTGCTTTCTGCAAATCAAGCACAAAATGCCAGATTTATGTTGACTACATTGTGCGATAAGGTTTTCCGTGCATCAAAGTTGTAAAATATATATAATCAACTCAATAATGATATCAAATTTTAATCTGTAAACTTGTGAAATGGGTAAAATATTGTTTATTTAGTTTTTGTAATCTACGCATGTAATGTAAAACCGGTTCGCAGGCAGCCGAAAAACCTCTGCAATTACGAAGCACTTATGAAAGCAAGCAAACGTTCTCATGAGCATTATAAAATCATTTTTTCGATTCTTTTTGCAAGTCACATCTTTTGACTTTCGACACTTTACAGTTTGAAGAAAATGATAGTGAACTAAAGATGATAAAAGATCATTGAGGAGACGAGTCTGTTTTTACATAATGTCAAAAACGGAAGATCAAAATTGAAAGGACGGAAGGATGTTTTGCTTGATTATGTAAGGAAATCCGCTAATTTTCCGTCATCTTCATTTGGCTCGTGCTATTTGGCTTGCACAATCATCATGATAAAAGTTCGATTATCTTAGAGCCCCGTGCAAGGAATACTAGCAATAATAAGCAGTATGGCACCGTTGCAGATGAAACGACTGATATACACGTGTGGACGTCTTAAAAAAGATGATTCTTTCTATTCTTTACTATTTATTACCCACTACTACCTGATGTGTGGTTTACAACCTCTTATGCAATTACCCTTTTTGGTAAATATTAAGATATTATTGCAGTTTTTCTGGGTAATAAGTAAAAAATTATGTACATTATTTTATTTTTCAAAATATTCTCAGAGAATTCAATATATTTTGATTTTGAGATAATGTATAAAAAGATTGGGACTTGTAAGAATTATCATCAGTTCAACACAGATCTTCCTTCTCATCTTAGCTAGAAATATTTTCGACTGATATTTTCTGATATAAATATTTCAAAATGAAAATTTTGTTTGTAAGTGTACTGAAAACGAAAACATTTATTTAATTTTAGATTGCAAATGTAAACTAAATTTTCCGTGCTACCGTTTCATGTAGGTCTTTGGAACAGTGTGCCTGGCTGCCACATCGGCTGGAATTGCTGGATTTGGTAGTTTCCAGTCAAGTGGTGGTGGAGGAGCAAATGGGGGCTATTCTGATCAGTCATCTTTAAGTGGTGGTGGAGGATACAGCGGCTCAACGCAAGGCGGTTCCTCAGGTTTTAATCTGTTTGGAAGTGGAGGGGGCTTTGGAGGTGGTAATGGCCAAAGCGGTGGTTTTGGAGTCAGTGGCCAAGGAGGAGGTTTACTAGGAGGTAGTCTAGGGGGGCTTGGAGGGAATCGAAATGCGGGCAATGGATTTGGAAGCTCTCAAATAGGCAGTGCTAATGGACCTTCCTTGAACCAACAAGGTGGTCAAGTGAGAAGATTTGTGTCTGTTCACGTCGCCCCAGAAGAATCAGTGTCTACTGAGCCACGTATCATTCGTGCCGGTGGTCCTGCAGACACCCATTACAACATTATCTTTGTAAAGGCACCATCTGCCAATAACCAACAACAGACTGAAGTTGTCTTGCCAGAACAACCACAACAGAAGACGCTCGTCTACGTATTGGTTAAAAAGCCTGAGGAAAATCAAGATAATGTTAAGATTCGGGCACCAGCACCAACTAAACCGTCGAAACCAGAAGTTTTCTTCATTCGCTATAAGCCTGATTCAGACCCAACTTCAGGCATCGCAGGAGGTGCTGGAGGTTCTCAAGGAGCTAACGGCAATAGTTTTGCTGGCAACAATGGCTTTGGCTTGTCCTCTGGAAGTGGTTCTGGAGCAATTGGTTCTTCGTATGGACCACCATCACAACAAAATGGAGGTGGAGGCTACCAATAAGCACTCATTATCATGCTTATCTTTCGTGAGCTTTTAGTTGTTAAAAATATATTTTGGCTGGAAATGCCATGACTTATTGTTATTCTTGCTTAAATTAATACAAAACTTATCAATAAAAATCCTAAACTTGTTATTTCACGTTTATGTAGATATCTGTTCAATTCAGTTCTTGCGAACAAGAAATTAGAATTGTACAAAATATTGCAATTACTTTGATTCTCACCTAGATGTCTACTTATTTATGCATGTTAAAAGTATCTTACATTTCCTCTTGTCCATTATTAAAACAAAATGTTTAGCAAAATTTAGTTCCGTCAGAGATCACATTTATCTCCTATGTTCATGCCAATATTGATAATGTATTGATTATATAAAAATCACATTATTGTGAAATATGAAGCTGCTCTATTCTACAAAAGTGGTGGGATTTGAGTTTTACGTGCCATTTTTCTACATGCCTCGGTACATATTATGAACAAAGTGAAGTACGAAAAAATTTTGAAAGCTGCACCTGACCGTACTCTTCATTTTGATAATTTTTGCATCAAAGTAGTGAACGGCAACATTCATTAGTGTGAATAGTTTTATTAGGCGATTTAGGTGGCATTTTATTAGGCGTCCACCAAAGCTTTGCTAGTTGAGTTGCAGTTGATGTAGAGAATCGGGTCTTTTTGTCTTGGATCATTTTTTGTAAATATAATCAGCCACAACCTGAAGCTATTAATGTTCTTGATTCACTATTGATCGCGATTATTCTCCGAGCTCATATTTGATGCTTCCGAGTTTTTTAAAATGACTGGAAAGACTGGTTTGGCAAAGCAACATAAGATTCAGGCTAGTGCTGAGCAGTTGACAAAGCAAACACATTTCACGACAGATGAGGTCCACCATTAAACACTGATAATAATGTCCTTAATTTTTGAAAACATTACCATTGCCAATTGTTTCCTCGTTAATAATTTACTTGGGACTCTGCATTTTGCAGTGCAAAAACTTGCTTCTATTTCATGAAAGAATGCTGGTCATTGGACAACTAGATCGACTCCGATTTCGGGAAATTCTGCATGTAACATTCAGCATCACTGACGATGTAATGCTTGATTTGGTTTTCCATGCTTTTGATCGTGACAGTGATGGAGTTGTATGTTGAATAATTAAGTAGTATCAACGGTTTTCATAGCTTATGAAAAAATAAAATGCTGAAATGCCTATTCTAACAAAATTTATAGGTTGATTCTAACGAATGGGTCAGAGGATTATCCACCATGCTAAGGGGCGATTTTGCACAATTAATTGATTTTGTTTATTTTGTCTACGGTACGCTTAAAGGCTGATGATGAGTTATCTCAATATTCATTCAGACAAACGAACAATAAGAATCTATTTTGAAATATTTTGTTAGACATGAACGGAGATCGTTCGTTGGCGAGGGAAGAACTGTCACATTGTTTGAAGGGATGTATGTACATGGGCTATGGAATTGATTCTGATGAGTTGGATGAGTGTGAACGAGACATAGTTGAAATAGGTTCGAAACATTAACCAACCATTATAATTCAGAATTCAATATGAATTAAGTTTGAGGGGAAAACGCAGTGAATATAGTATGTTTATTTTGATTTTCAGCAATGCGAAAACTTGGTATGCACACATCAGTATTTTTCTTGTAGATATTATTCTACAATTTAGTTTAGTTTTGCAGTTTATTCATGCGTTTATTCCAGTTCATAATTAAATGTTCGCACACTTTAGACGTTGACAAAGACGCCCAAATCACCGAGATTGACTTTCAACGAGCCTGTTACATGGACCCTCTACTCATTCAAGCCTGTGGGCCTTGTTTACCACCGGCTAGGTCAACGGCAGCATTTTTGGCCCTGATAACAGACAAGTACAGAAATTTTACTCAAGCCTATCACAGACATTGGGTCGGAGCAGGGGGTGAACAAAAAAGTGTCAAAGGTCAGAGTAGTGGTGGTTTTAGAACATCTAACGGTACCGTAATTGATGTTATGTATAATATTTAGCATCACTTCATAATAAAAAAGGACAAATAAAATGACAATACTGACATTTTTTGCATGTAGCATTTTGCTTCATTATTTCCCCTAAAAAAAGGAGTTGTATGTAAATTCAACGAATAAAATACATTTGAGACAACATTTTACATTCAGACAGGTACATAGTAGACACTCAAAAGTAACGTTTGTACCTATCTAGCATAAAATTAGTTATATGTAGATCAAACACATTCAAAATCATGTTTACATGCACTTTACGAGATCTCGAATACCGATATCACTTCAACATACACACGACATCGTAAATCAGAACATGTTTTTAGCATTTGCCTTCCTAAATTAGACTTTTACACATAATATCACTCTAACTAAAAAGGAAAGCGATGTGGCAAGTATATTTTTTTGAAGAGCCCGACAAGCTTACTTGACTAGTATCTTCAGCATTGATTGTTTGAAGTTTCAAAAATATTTTGGTACCTTTACCATTTGTTTTTGTTGGAGCATTGTGGTTAGTTTTTTAAATGAAACTCTAGAGTTTTTCTGAAATAACATCTAGAAAACTACTTGGTCAAATTTTAGCTTCTTTCACTTCATTGACCTCTGTAACCATAATTAGGGATTCAAATACCAATTTTCGCCAGAGTATCTAAATTCTTTGAAAGTTAAGAACAGCAAGAACGGGATGAAATCATCCATTTTATATCGGTGTTTTCAGAATCTTCAAATTAAACATTAATAGTTGTAAAATGCAAAGCATACTTTTTGCTTTTTTAAAAATGAATCTGCAAATTGTACACACCTGCATTATTTTAGAACTACCTAAATTTCAATACAGCTTTTCAGTTTTCCCCATTTTTGTTCGTCTTCCTCCACTTACCTTCACCAATTCACCATTTTCCACGTAAACTGACGCTTACAGATGAAAATACTTTCAACTAATCTTGTAAACCAAAACTAAACGTGTAATTTAAGCTTTGATTTCATGATTCACTGCATACACATAGCTTATAGAATTCTACTTTAAAGTGCATAGAAAAGAGCAGCATACGATCCATTCACCATTAGTTCAACACGGAAGTATTGCTTGGGAGGAGAAAACCTTTAATAAAGGAGTAGCAAAAAAAGAATGGCAAGCAGTTCAAGTACAATATATGTGACAACTTTTCGCAATGATAATGATGAAAAAATAATATCCAGGGGGCAATTGGTAATTCGTGCATATTTATGGCATTTTTGAAAGAAAATTATTTCAATTTATAGTACTCCTTTATAACTTGTAAATAGCTATTGCACAATCGGTTTAGGTAGATCTACGCAGAAGAATCATAAAGTGTATGACATAACGATGATGATGCATGAGGTGATTTACTATTAATCAATCAATATGATTTTCTAGTAGTGCATAGGGTGCAAGACAGGTGTATATACCACTGCTACTTGTGAGCAAACACAAGTACCGTAAAGTCGCAATTAGACGCCCTCCCCCAATTACTGGCC